>JAJPUD010023700.1:0-19651 GCA_023553655.1 Myrmecobius fasciatus
CCTTCTGGGACTTAGAATCATTAATTCCCAGTAAGTCCCATTGCTTCTGCCTTCTAGGAGTGTCTCCAGCTAACACCTCCTCACCTGGAGGCACAAGTTCCTGAGCACACTCATGGCACCAGGCCACTTCTCCTCCCCTCTGGGGCCCTTACCTGGCTCTGCTTACCTGGTCCTAGATACAGGCTTTAGGTGGCCTCCCAGCTTGGGAAGTCCCTGAAAATGGCGCCATTTTGTTTTAATTTCTCTCTGTCCAGTGCAATGTGTGACCTAGTGACTTACCCAGAGCAGTAATTGGATGAGATCAAGTCAATGGGATTGAATCCTATAGATACAGAAAAGATGGTTGCTGTAGGAAGGCGGAGTCCAGAATCAGCCCAGGCCCCTCATCCCTCCCCTTCCTCTGTTAGGTTAGCCCAGCTCCCTCCTCCCTTGGGTCAGCCCAGGCCCCTCATCCCTCCCCCTCCTCCATTGGGTCAGCCCAGGCCCTATTCTGGCTGAGCCCCCCGGGCCCTTCCGGGGAGAGTCCTTGAGCAAAGCCCTATCCTGGCCCTTCTGGACTTCATTCGCCTCTCCTATAAAATGAAAGATGGGAGATGGCCTCTAAATCCCTCTGACCTGACATTCCAGGATTCTCTCAGATCCTGTTTGGAGGGAAAGGGCCAAGGGTGACTTAAGTCAGTGGCAGAGTGGGAGTAGATGCTGAACTTTCCCATGAACCGGGAGTCTTGGGAACTGAGATCCCAAAGGCAGTGTGGGACAGCGGTTAGAGTGCTGCCTCCGGAGACCAAAGACCAGCATTCAATTTTTTCCTGTATTCTTGTTACCTGAATAACCTTAAGTAAATCACTTATACTCTTTTTGCCCCTCTCTAAAATGAAACAATTGGACTGGGAGACCTCTAAGGCCCCCCCATCTCTAGACCCAGAATCCTCTGGTATAGATTAACCTTGATCTTCATTACCACACTGAACTTCCTGGGGCCTTAGTTTTCTCATCTGTAAAATGATGGAACTGACCTGGACAGCCTGGGAAGTCCTTTCCACAGCTAGGTCTGAAACCCAAGAAGAGGAGACCTTTGATTTGAGGTCCATTGTCTGATTCCTCATGACCAAGGGGTTCTCTTAGCAGAGATACTGGAGGGGTTGCCCATTTCCCTCTTGAATACATTTTAAAGATGAGGAAACTGAGGCAGACAGGGTAAAGTGATCACACAGCTAGAAGTTTCTGATTTGAACTCAAAAATTAAGTCTTCCTGACTCCAGGCTGGCTCTTCTATCCACTGCACCCAATAGTTTTCCCTTTCCTCCCTCCCAGAGATCTACCTCTCATAACAAAGGTTGTTGCACATCCCCTTTGCTTTTGCATAATATAAAAGTACCAAATGAGTTGGGAAGGTGGTAGGAGGCAGTTGGGCAATGAGGTAGGCAGAGTCAGAAAGGTCTGATCCTCCCTCAGGCATTTACTCAGAGGGCTTAACCTCTGCCTCAGTTTCCTTATTTGTAAAATGGGAACAACAAGGGTGCCTACCTCCCAGGACTATTATGAGGATCAATACCCATAGGAGATGCTGTAAGAATACTTATCCCTTCCCCTAATGACTCAGAAGCTTGAAGACCTGAGTGCATAGCCAGCCTTAGCTGTGTGACCCTGAGCAAGTCACTTCACCTCATCTGCCTCAGTTTCCTCATCTGTCAGATGAAGAGGCTGGACTTGCTGGCCTGTGAGGTCCCTTCCAGCCTGAGAGCTATGAGTGACCCATGGGATGCTGAAACTCTTCCAAATGCCCGGAAGCTTTCTTTTTTATTATTATTTTTTCTCCCCGGGCTCAGGTAAGCCAGACAGGAAATTAGCTCTGTCAGGCAGCCCGAAGGTCCCTTTCTGGACTGAGCTGCTGACTTTTCAAGGCAAGTAGATCAGCTTTATCCTGAGCTCTCCCAGTTAATAAGGAGAAGCTGGGATCATGACAGCCTTGGATGGATGTTCCCCATGTTTGGCTCCCCCCATGACCGGCTCCCCCCACGGCCAGCTCCCCCCACAGCCGCTCCCCCATGTCTGGCTCCCCCCCACGGCCGGCTCCCCCCAAGGCCAGCTCCCCCCACAGCCGGCTCCCCTGGGCGCCCAGGCCCTCCTCAGCCCTTCTCCCTTTTAGGTCTTATCGCTGCCGTTCCTCTGCTCACATCCTTGTCTCCCCCCCAGACCATGCCCAGGCCCAGGGATTAGCAGCATTTATGCAAAGCCTTGGGAAGAGCTTTGGCTCAGTGGCTCATGCAAGGAGATTAATAATCAACTGGCACTGAGCACCCTTGATCTGGAAACGTTCTGGCCGGCCACCAAGAGCCAGCCCGCCTCCCCTTTTCTGCTTCTCTTCCCCTTCCCCTCCTCCTCTCCTTTCCCTCTTTTTCCTTCTTCCATCTCTTCCCCTTCTTTTCTTCCTTCTACCCCACTCCTTTTTACTCTCCCTCTTCCTTTTTTTCCTCTCTCCTTTTCTTCTCTTCTTCTCATTCCTCCTCCCCTCCTCCTTCATCCTCTTCTCCCCCTTCCTCCTTCCTCTTCCTTGTTTTCTCCTTCCCTCCTCTCTTTCCCCCTTCTCCTTTCTCCTCCTCTTCCTCCTTTCCCCCCTCCTTTCTCACTCCTCCTCTGCCTTTCCTCCTCCTCCTCTTCTTCTTCTCTACTCACCCTTCCTCCTTTTCTTCTCCTTATTTCCTTCTCTTTTCCCTCCTCCTCTTTCCTCTTGCCTTCTCCTTCCCTTTGCTTTCCCCCTTCCTTTTCACTTCTCCTCTTCCTCCTTTTCTCCTTCCCTCCTCCTTTCTCCCCTGCTCACTCCTCCTCTTCCTTTCCTTCTCCTCTTCTTCCATTTCTTCTTCTCTGCTCATCCCTCCTTCTCTTTCCTTCTCTTCTCTCTTTCTTTTCTTCTCCTCCTCTTCTCCCTTCCTTCTCCCTCCCTTCTCATCCTTCTCCACGTTTCCCTTTTGTCCTTTGCTTTCTTTACTCTGCTTCCCTTCTCTCTTTCTTCTCCTCCTTTCCTTCTCCCTCCCTCCTCTTCATCTTTCTCCATGTTTCCTTTTTTGTCCTTGCTTTCTTTACTCTTCTTTTCTTTTGAAGTTAGTAGTTAGGCTTTTTTTCCTCTTCTGAGCCAAGACAGAAAATCTCTTTGTCCCTGGTATCGCTGGACAATTCCACCGTGCCTTAAAGTTTGCCAGGTCAGGTTTGACACACGTTAGCTCATCAGATCCTGCCAACCCTGGGGGCCGGATGCCATTGTTGCCCCCACTTTACAGATGAGGGAACTGAGGTTTTTGAAGTTGTCACTTGCCCGGGGTCACACAGCCAGGAAGTAGCTGTGGCAGATTTAGATCTCAGCTCTTCTTGTCTCTGTGTCCATCACTCTCTCTGACACTGGGCACTTTCCACATGGGTGCTAGTTTGCCCTCATGAGAGAGGGCTTAGCCAAGGGCTGACAGATCCTCAAGGGATCCATGGATAAATTTCAGCAGGTCCATGATCTTGGGGGGTGGGGCTGACATTTCTGTTTCCACTAACCTCTACTAGAAATTTTATTTCCTTTAATTATTGAAAAAGATGATGCTGAGAAGGGCTTCCTCCAGAGGCTTGCCCAGCTGCCCCAAAGGGTCACTGATAGAGCCTCTGACCTGGTGGGATCCAGCCTGCGGTGACTGAAGGAGAGGACAGCCTGTCCTAGGGAGGCCTCCCAGAAAACAGTTTGTCTTGCCCGTGGGTGGCCTTGGTGCAGGTGATTCTGCAACCATTGTCAATAGAGGCCTGCACTTGGAGCCAGGCCTCCAGGAGGCCTGGGCTTGCCACCTGCCTTGGGCACTTAACTAGCTGTGGAACTGCTTCCTTTACATCATCTGCAGAATGAGGGTGGGGGGGTCCACATGATTTAAGGTTCCTTTCCAGCTCTACCCCAGTGACTCCAGGAGATCCAGAGGAAGGAGGCTCATTGGGCCTTTGTCCTGGATCCAGCCCATTTCAGAGGGGCCCAATTCAAGTACACACAGTTTAGGATAAGAATAAAGCTATGGTTTTCCTCCAACTACTTTCTGCCCACCCATTCTCCCCATTCTGAATCTACTCTCAATTTCATAAGATTGGGCTAAAGATATTTTCGGTGACCCTAAAGAACTGGGCCCAGTCCTTCCACCCAAGGAACATCTGTTAAACATTTGGTGCAGTGGCAGGTCAGAGAGCCTTTTTGTGATGGCAGCATATTAGAAACATAAAAGATCCCCATCAACTGGGAAATGACTGAACAAAGTCATATACTGAAATATGACTGTGCTGTAAGAAATGATGAGTGTGATAAATATCAAGAAGCTGGACCAATCTATATGAACTGATGCAGAGAGAAGTCATCAGAGCCAAAAAACAGTAAAAACCAATGTAAACAAAAAGAGCAACCACACACACACACAAATAAAAAATGAATGCTGCAAAAATTATAATCAACAAACATGGTCTGAAAGAAGAGATATGAGGAGACCCCCCCTCACTCCTTTGCAGAAGTGGGAGTCGTAGAGTTTTTTCTAGACAGGATATCCCCAAAGTCTTTGGGAATACTCTGTGTTTTCAAACTTTTTTAATGCATTGATCAGTTATGCAAATAGTTTCTTTTTCTTTTGAAAAATAAAAATATGAAATTTTAAAAATTAAAAAATACTATTTGTTAGATGGGATTATTCTCTGGGGAGATCAGAGGCAACACTGGGAGAAATTATAGTGATTCTATTAAATAAATAAATTGGGAATACAAAATTATCTTCTTTAGGGCCTATTTAGCATGACTCCAATAGCAGACAGAATTTTGGGAATGAAAAATACTTTGTATTGCTTACTCTTGGTTTTGATTACTTTTTTCTTAGTCTCAATATTTTAAAAGTTTCTTTTTTCCCATGTAGTTTTCAGATCATGAATATTTAGCACATGGGCATCTACTAAAAATATGGTTTTTAAATTTGTAAGGATCAGTGCCATATCTGTGCAGTTGTTTACCATGGGTTTTGTCTATAATGATTCTCCAGTTCCAGAAGAAATCTTTTATTAAATTTTCAAGGATATTTTGGGGTCTTTTTTGGTAAAACAGGTAATATCTGTTTATGAAGAATGAGGAGCTTGTAGTATATCATTTCACCTACTAGCTTATTTTTGTAAAGCTGTTAACTTTATGCATCTTGAAGTGATTTCAACTGTTTCATTGCAGTGACTCCAAAGAAACATGAAATACAAAAATTTAGAGAAATCTCTACTTCAGATGTTCACATGGACTAGTTATAGCTGCTCTGTGGTAGAGCCTTCCAAGCTTGTATTGAGGTCAGATACCCTGTACCTTACTCCAATGGAGTGCTGCATTTTTTGGTCCTTTTTGAGAATAAAGGACGACAATAACTAACAGACTAATGGTTTCCTCCTAAAACTCTGTTACTGGTCGATGAATCCAGGATGACCTCTTTGCAATTTCTGGTAGCAATGACCTTGTCTTTTATGACCATTTTCATACCCAATTCCCCCATAGCTCATTCATGTGTTTGACATTTCTTTGTTGACACATGGTTGAGTTCAGATGGATGTAGCCCATGGAGAGCATTTGGTTTGAATATTAGCCACTTCATAGGCTCCCTGTGGTGATAATCCAATATTGGTTGTGTTGGGTAAATCCAGAGATGTGTGTCTACTCTCAGGCTTCAATATTGCTTTATGAAATGGTGTCTTTTTTGTTCCACAAATCTTTGTGTGACCTTTTAGTCTGTTGACCATGTCTCTGAAACCGTCTATTTGTCCCCCTTTCCTTTTTAATGAGTAAGGGTGTTCTCCTTTCTGTGGTTCCTCGGAAGGAAGGATGATTTTATAAGTATGTATTTTATGAGATTTTCTCTGAGCCCTCCAGGGATTCCTTCTGATCCTTACCGCTGCTCATCCTGCCCTGCCCTGCCTCTAATTCCCACCCCTGTGTTTCAGGCGATCTGGGCATCCACAGCGCAGAAGAACTACAGCTCACGACCACCATAACACACGTGGACGGACCAACCGAAATCTACAAGTTGACTCGCAAAGAGGCTCAAGAGTAGAGACTTGGACTCCCGGAAACGATCCCCGATGCGGGCAGGGAGACATCGGAGAGGGATGAATTTACAGAAGCAGCCTGGCGCTTTTCCTCACGCAGGGGTCTCTGGGCATGGCGGCACGGACACTTGTAAACTTTCCTTCGTACGGTAGCTGGGGGGGGTGGGGGGGACAAGAAGGCGCGTCATGTATAATGATAAAAGCTCTAGTATGCCACGTTCTGTGACTGTTGATGACTCGTAACATCTGTAGGGGGTGGTTAGGAAACCTCATGTGTTGGGGCCATTCTTGCTAGGGAATGGTCTGGGCTAGATGGGAGCTACGCCAAGTGGATATTTGAACCTTGTTTCTGTTCTAGGTAATAGGATGATGTTAAATATCCTTTGAACTCCGTGCTAGGCTGATTTCCTAGGCCTTTTACTCCTAGACCAAGACCACGTCTGTTTTTCTATTTATAGCCTCAGTAGCCTGTTCAGTTAATATTTATGTTGTCGATAAATCCATGTCCCTCATTGGGTAGAGCCTAGTGTAATGTAACACATTGTGGAGAAAATCCACAGACACAAGCAGTGTTGCAGCTTTAAAACCAAATCATGTGTATCCAGTACTAACCAGTCTTGTATGGTGTAGATATTTTTTTATTTTTGCTAAACTACTCAAGTAGAGTTTATGGTATTAAATGGCCTTTGGGTCTGAAAAGTCATCGAGCGGTGGTGTTGGTTTTTTTTTTATTCTTGCTTAGATTATGGGATTTCCACCCTCCCCCTTCCCCCCAGCACATAGTTATCATAAACTTAAGAGACAGAAGGTATTGTAGAAGCCGTAGAGTTCCAACTGCTTCATTTTTCCAGATGAGGAAAATGAGTTAGACTAAATGACTTACCTAGGATCATATCTAGAAAGTAGATGGGGCAGGATTTGAACGTAGCATAGTGGTTAGAGTGAAGGGGGGAGAGTTGGAATACCAGTAAGACCTGAGTTTGAATTTTGCCTCAAATGCTTGCCAGTTGTGTGACCCTGGGCAGGTCACTTAGCCCTGTTTGCCTCCGTTTCCTTGGCTGTCAAATGAGCCGGAGGAAGAAATGGCAAATCACTTCAGGATCTCTGCCAAGAAAACCCCACATGAAATACAGAGTCAGACACACTGAACAACAGCATGATTCTGCTTCTAAGCATCGACCCTAAGAAGTCTCCCCTAGCTCTACCTGAATGCCTCCTATTTGTTTCTTAAGTGCAGAAATGATATTCCTGTGCCAAAGTTTATTTAGCCATTCTCCGGGCAGTGGGCACCCCCTCTGCTCCCAGAGCACACAAAAAGAGCTGCTACAAGTCTCTTGGAGAGACAGCAGGTATTTTTCAGGAAGGGCTTACAGGGCTGGTTGTAGCATCAGGAAATTCTCACTAGGATCAAGTCCCATGCCTGCTGCATCTGGGCTGGCTGGGAGTCTGATCAAGGACCTGGACGCCTTCTCACAATCAGAATACACAGGATTTGGGGCAGCTAGGTGGTACAGTGGGTAGAGCACCAGCCCTGAAGTCAGGAAGACCTGAGTTCAAATCTGGTCTCAGATACTTAACACTTCCTAGCTGTGTGACCCTGGGCAAGTCACTTAACCCCAAATGCCTCAGCAAAAAGCAAAAAAAAAAAAAAAAAAAAAAAAAAGAATACACAGGATTACAAAGTAAATCAAAGGTAGCTTTTTTTCCCCATCCAAGTTCACAACCCCCTTCTCAACACCCTCCTTCTACCCCCAATCTATCCCTGGATCCCTGTGAATCCAGTTTAAGAATCCCTGCACTAAGACTAAGTTATAGGGTTCCCTCCCTGTCCCAGTTTCCTTACCTGGAATACTTTACAAGAGTTAAATAATGGGTCTGATCCTCCCCACCCATCTCCCACCCCCCCCAAAAAAGCCATATTCTGCATATAAGCTGTTTTATTTAACTTCACAGAACATGCATGTATTTGTCTATTTTTTTCCTTGAATGGGGACATTGGAGAAGGTCTGTTACAAATAAATAAATGATTTGCCAGCAGAGCAGAGAATAGGGAAGGGCCGGACCTTCCCCGTCAAGCATTGATTTCTAAGAGACAGGGACGAGGTCTGAAATCCTCGTGTCGGGGCGTGGAGCTGCCCCGTCCAGATGACAACCGCACTTCTAAGGGAGCTTGGTCTTGGCCTAGCTTCCGCAGCCAGCCTTTCCCCAGCCCTCCCTCTTCCAGAAGCCTGCTTAACTGTTCTTTCCGCTGCCTTTTGATGTTCGACCCAGTGACCAGCTCCCCGGAGTCTGCCCCTGGCCTATGTGTGGTCAGCGAGTTAGCTCCCGAGGCCTGGGGGATGAGGCTGTTTCATCCGGCCACTGAGCTCAGAGGGGTGGTTAGGGCCGCAGAGGCTAAAAAAGGAAGCAGCCGTGGGAGGGAGGCTTTGGCTTTTTTCTCCAAGTACCCAGAGTCCTTTGCCCACTTCTGCTGGATGGCTGGCTGAATCCTGCTTGCCTTCCTAACTTGTCACAGAGCTGTGACAATCCTGAAGCCGAGGATGCAGTAGGTGTGAGTCTGATACATTTCAAAGGAAAGCTTGAGAGGCAGCTCGCTGGCGAGTGGGAATCGAGGAGACCACCAGCCATCTCCAAAAACAGACAGGAAAGGCGGAGCGGGGTTGTGCATAGGGTGGTGTATTTGAAATGAGGAGGACCTGGGTTTCAGTCCTAGACGTGCTAACTGGATCACCTTGAGTCTCAGCCTCAGTTTCTCCCTCTATAAAATGAATGGGTTGGAATGACCTCTAAGTGTCCTGTGAATATGGGCCAATCTCTTCTTTCAAGCTTTGAGAGCAGGGATAAGGATCTCCCCTCATCCTTCACTATTCACAGCCATAAACAGAAACCGGGGAGGGGGAGAGAAGCTAACCATAAATCACACACAAATAAAAACTCACTTAATTTAGATTTGATTTGTTAAGAACAAAAGACAAACAGCTAGAAAAAAAAGTGACAGTCCTTTTCTACCATCCTTATCCTTATCTGCCCCACTTTTGGAGTCTCGAGTTCAGTTCTGGCCACCATGGCTTAGGAAGGATATGGAGAAACCTGAATCCAGCCAGAGAACAACCAGAATGGCCACAAGCCTGGAATCCTGGTCAAGTGAGGAGTAAATGAAAACACTAAGGGATGTTTAGACTGGAGAAGGGGCTTGGAGAGAGGGATGCCCAATGAAGCTAAGGCTAGCCTGTGAAGAACTTAAAAACCAGATAGAGGAGTTTATAAGCAATAAGAAGTCACTAGAGTTCAGGAGGAGTGATATGGTCAGAGAGATTTGTGAAGGTAAAAACTCTGGCAACTGATTAGATATGAGGCGCCAGTATTTCAGACTCAGAGCCAGAATCTTCACTCTCTCTCACCCTCCGGATGTTTGCCAAGGCCTGGCAATTTCAGCTCTACATTTCTTGTAGAATTCACCTTTGCAACATCTTTTGCAGGTTTCACCCCTGCAATATCTCATTTCTGCAGCATCCTTGTAGATTTCACCTTTGCAATCTCTCTTGTAGATTTCACTTCTGCAGCATTTTTGTAGATTTCACCTCTGCAACATCTTTGTAGATTTCACCTCTGCAACATCTTTTCAATATAACCCATTTCCTTCTCTGCCTTTGCCCCCCAACCTAGTGCAGGCCCTCATCCCCTCAGGCCTAGATTATTGCAATAGTAGCTGGATAGTCAGCCAGCTTCAGTCTCTCCTCAATTTATTCAGCCATTAAAATGATTTTCCTAAAGTGCAGGTCCAATCATCTCACACACACACACACACACACACACACAAAACTCCATTGGCTCTTTCTTTATTGCTTCCAGGATCAGGAACTCAGTTTTTTTTTTTACTCTAATCTCAGGAGTACTTTCACTACACCAAAGCTGAATGGTGGACTTGCAAACAGGGAGAACTGGTCTCAAATTCTGTCTCTGACTTTTACTACTTGGGACAAATATTTTAATTACAGTGTTCCCTTGATAATTTTCTACTAAAGAAATGGAAAGATTGTGATTTGTGTTGGAGAAGAGAATGCTCACTCACTTTACCTGCTCTTTTCACAAAAAAATCATAGCTCCTTTATCTATCTCATAGATCCAGAGTTGGAAGAAATCTCAGAGGCCATTTAGTAATAGGACCATAGGTCCGAGGTAAGAAGGAACTTTGGAGATTATCTAATTCAACCTCCTCATTTTGCATGTAAATCCTCAAAGACTAGTTAGTCAACAAGCATTTATAAAAGGCCTACAATGTGCCAGGTTCTTTGCAAAATAATGAAGAAGAAATGCAAAAAAAAATTTAAATATAAAAATTATTTAAACTAATTTGCCCAGTGTCACACAGGTAACACATGACAAAGGAAGGATTAAAATCCAGGTATTCTGACTCTAAAAACAAAGCTTTTCCTTTGGACCATTAATGCTCAATTCAACTAAAAATTGGATTTGATTTTTTTTTAAATTCAGGATAGGAAAATAAACACCTCACGTACAAGCTGCAGGCATCCCTTGTCTTGGGATAAGGTGATACCATCTAACTACTTTGAAATGCTCGGACAATTTGTCTAACACTTAAGTCATTCAGGTAATAGAATCGTAAGGTTAGGAAGAATAGTGACTAGGATTCATCAGGCTTCAGCTTAAGGGCAGTGCTCACTCTGGCCAGACACCTCATCCCAGCCAGTCTTAGACTCATTGTTCTTGCTTCTTTATAGTGAGGGGAAGTCTGGCTCCCTCTAGTGCTGATTCAATCCTCTGCAGTTTCACAGAGTTAGCCCAATCCTTTTTCCACATGACAAACCCTGCAAATATTGGAACACAACTCTCGTGTTCTTTCTTTGGTCTTTCTTTTTACTTTTCTTTTTTGTTTTTGTTTTAAACATGATGAGTTCCTTTGCATTGTACAGGACATATTCTTCACATTTCCTGCTCTGTTCCTCCTGCCACGTTCTCACTCCAACATCCTTTCAAATTATGGTGGTTCAAACTGAACACTGTACTCCTGATATAATCCAAGGATCTGCACCAGATTGAGCAGGATTCTTACCATCTCTGCTTTGGGCTCTGTGCTTCTAACTTGTAGGGAAAGAACATTTTTGCTCTATATCTATTTCTGTTTTCCTCTTTCTATCCTTCTTTTTCTCTTCTTTTTTTCTCTCCTTCTTTCTCTATTTTTAGTCAAATAATGAAGTTGACTCAGACTGAAATTGCAGTAAACAAAAATGTCATTTTTCCACATAATATTATCTAGATATGTCTCTAGATATCTAGCTATGTCTCCAGAATAATATACTTTATTTTATTTTATTTTTTAATAAAGCTTTTTATTTTCAAAACACGTGCACAGATAATTTGACAATATTGACTCTTGTATAGCCTTGTGTTTCAGATTTTTCCCTCTTTCCCCCCATCCCCTCCCCTAGATGGCAAGCAAGTCAATATATGCTATACATGTTAAAATATATGATAAATCCAATATATAAAAACATAGTTATATAATTCTCTTACTGCACAAAAGAAATCATTTCAAAAAAAAAGAAAGTAAATGAATAAAAAACAAAATGCAAGTAAACAACCACAAAAAGAGTGAGAATGTTATGTTGTGATCCATATTCAGTTCCCACAGTCACTCTCTCTGGGTGTAGATGGCTCTCTTTATCACAAGATCATTGGAACTGGCACCAATCATCTCATTGTTGGAAAGCAATCATATACTTTTGCAATTAATTCTTTGAACCTCTTTGTAGGACTTGACATTTGTTCTCATTAAATATGATTTTCTTCCCATAATTCTCCTTCAATCTACAAGATTGGCTGGAGACTCAGTGGGGTCCTTCAAGCACTGGTGATTTCATTGGTATAATGAGATAATCCACCATTCTCTGCCTTGATTGCTGTTGTCCGTTTTCAGAGAGGACCAAAATGACATCACTATATTATGACTAAAAAATCCAGTTATAGCGGGTCCGACTGTGGCTGATCAGACCAATTGGAGCTCGGAATGCTCTGCCACAGATCAGACACAAATAGTTCCTATGAATATTTGGGGCAGCTTCTCTAATTTTGCATAAGCAGACAATTTGGGGGACACCTTTTCTAGCCCCTTTCTCATACATGGAGGTGAGTAGCATGATCCTTAAAAAGCTTCTCAGACACCCAATGGGCTGTCGAATCCCACTGCTGTTTCCAGTAGAAGATGATCCTATGGCCTGGGCTGCCTGTGTGCAGGGCTATGACTACAGCTCCCAGTGTATCTGCACCTGCTGCTGCATCACTTGGCTATGGCCACAGGGTTTTGGGATAGATAGAAATGGTAAAATGGTTTGATGATGCCTTTTTATCCATGCGTAAATTGGATTTAAGTGAGATAGAGGTGTACAAAGTCATCAGCTTCACTCACTCTTCCAGAGCCACCATTGTCCAGTGGCAGGACAGAGTCAATACAACTGGTAATGAATCGAGATGCAGTGGATGACCTTGGTGTCTTCCATGTCTCACCAAACTCTAAGCACTCCCCAGCACCCGCTTCCCCTGTCTTCATGGCCGTTGGAACAAATTATTCTCATCTACCCATTCTACCAGAGGAAGTCTTTACATGATTGGGGTAGACAACCCCCCCCCCCAACTCACCAAAGGTTTGAGACCCTTTGATCACCCTCAATCCTCAGCCTTCCAGGGGTTCCATGACCAAAGGATGTCCTCCTGCCATCAAAAGTGTGATACATATGTATTGCATGGTCAGCCTTTGAGAACTCACTGTCAATGAAGAACTCTTATGAAGTTTAGTTCATTACCAAAATAAGCTTTTAATTTTGAAAGGGCATAACATAACAATAGCTTATATTCCCATGGTACTTTAAGGCTTGTCCAACACCAAGCATCTCATTTTAGTCTACCTAAAAATCGGAGGTTTAATGCTAAGAAGAATCTCAGAGGCCATGTAGTACAATAGCTTCCTTATTATACCCATTTAACAGATGAAACTGAGACTCATAGATATTAACTGACTTGCTTATGGTCACACAGCTAAGAGGTGAAGGGACAAGATTCCACCCCATGTCATTCCTGACTCAGTTCAGGACTTTCCAGAACTAGGAGTCTTTAATGTCTTCTAGTGTTGGGACTCCCTTGGTGGCCAGTCTAATAAAGTCCAGGGATTCCTCAGAATAATGTTTTAAAAGAAATAAAGTATAATACACAAGGTTGCAAAAAAACCCAATTGCATTGAAAGAGAATTTTAGAATCTGCATTAGATGACTTCAAAAGCCTCTTTGGGCTTTCAATATATGCACGATATGGGGGAATGTTGGGAAATGTTTAACTACTGGCTCTCTGAGGGAGGGGGGAATGACATATGACACTTTTTTTGCTTTTTTTCCCCTGAGACAATTGGGGTTAAGTGACTTGCCCAGGGTCACATAGCTAGGGAATGTTAAGTGTCTGAGACCACATTTGAACTCAGATCCTCCTGACTTCAGGGCTGGTGCTCTATCTACTGTGCCACCTAGCTGCCCCCATATGACACATTTTTAAACTTAACCTGCATCATACGTATCTTCTTAATCAACTTCTTAAGTCCAGAAACTCAGCAAAATAACAAATCAAGTTCTAATGTTTATGACACATTTTTAAGGTTAACCTTATTATGCAGATCTTCTTAATCACCTTCTTGAGTCCAGAAACTCAGCAAAACAACAGTCCTAATGTATATGACACCTTTTTAAGGTTAACCTGTATTACATAGATCTTCTTAATCACCTTAAGTCTAGAAAAACACGTCCTAATGTGTATTTTACTTTTCTGAATTATAACTGCTGGAAATCTAACAATTGGTCTGAGAACTATTTGGAGCTGACTCTCCTATCTTTGCATTACTACAGACATCAATAAATCCCCAGGATACCTAAGGAAATCTTGTTCTCATCATTTCCCCTTTGGGCTGCCTTCACAATTCTCTTCTCTAATATAGGCAAATAGGTGGTACAATAGAAAGAAGCTGGACCTGAAGTCAAGGAGACCAAAGTTCAATTCCAGACCCTTACTACTTGGGTGATTATGAATCAGGTCTCAGTTTCTTCACCTGTAAAAGGAGACTAATAATAGCACCTGCCTCTTAAGGTTTTTCTGCAGATCAAATCAGACAATATATTGTTATATATAGTTATAGGACTCTATGGTCCCTAAGATGCCATATAAATGCCAGTTATTATTATGGGCGAGATTATTAGATGGAAAGATTGGTTTGTGTAGCTGAATGATTCTGTGAGTTCCAGAGAGCTCCTAAGACACAGGAGTTAATCAACAATGCTAGCCACAAAATAAATACAAAGTGATTTCACAAGGCTGGGAGAGGAGATTTCATGCAATTGTGAAGATCAGAAGGATCTCACGTAGAAGGGGGCATGAGTTTTGAAGAACAATAGATGATGCAGTGGAGTCTGGAGACCTGAGTTCAAATCCAGCCTCAGACATATACTAGCTGTGTGAACCTGGGCAAGTCACTTCACCCTGTTTGCCTCAATTTCCTCATCTGTAAAGTGAGCTGGAGAAGGAAATGGTAAAGTATTTCAGTAACTTTGCCAAGAAAACCCCCAACGGGGTCACGGAGAGTCGGATATAACAAGAAGATTCTGGGAGGTGGCGAGGAGGGACAGATGCAGACATGGGGGACGGCCTGTGCTGGGAGGGCTTGTATGTGAGGAGCAGCAAGATGGCTTGCTTAGACCATAGAGCCTGGGGAGGAGAATAATCTATCACGGATGTCCTTTGGCTTTGAGGGATGACTATACAGTGGTCCTCCAACTGAGACACTTTTGCAAAGCTCTCTGCTGCACTCTGCTGGCAGGAGTGGGGAGCACTCCGTCCATCACTAACAAAATGGCCTTAGATTTCCAAGCCCCATCCTGGTGTCTCTGGCATCCCGGGGTCCTCCTCAGAGGAGGAGTGAGTCCAAGAGAGCTGCTGACCATTGCAGGGCACATCCCGGCACCTCCCCGGCCCATAGCCTTGTTATCCGGCCAATGGACTATAAACTTTCTCAATTGACATCCAGAGGCAGCGAGGCAGCTGGGAAATAATAATCAAGCCCGGTGTTTATTGTTTTCAGGTTAATAAATCCATTCCCATTCATACCTCCTCCCCGTCTCCTGCGGAGTAGATTCCCTGGATATGATCCCACATGTACAAAGGAGGAAACCAAGGTTTAGTGGAAAGGACTTTCCCATGGTGAGAACAAGTGTCAGAAGTGACGCTTGCAACGCTCTTTCCTTTGCCTCATCCTGCACGGGATTTGGAGCCGGGAGGCCTGAGTTCAGCTTCTGCTGCCTCCCGGCTTGTGTGAGCTCAGAGAAGACACAGCATCTCCCCAGACCCTGGTAAAATGAAGCGACTGGACCCCGTGATTGATAATAGATTGTGTGCTAAGGCTGACAAGCCCACAAGGTAGGGAAAGTGTTGTCTCAACTGATCCTAATCCACAGATCAGGAAAATGAGATTATGAGAGGTGGTATGGTTCCATGGGGACTAAATGCTAGGACTGGGATTAGGTCAGACATCTTTTCTGATGGCAGAACCAGGTCTTTTTTCCCCCTTTGCTGCCCTACCTTTCCAGTGCTCAGGACCTTCCCAGCTCTAAATTCTCTGCACTCATTAATTAAGCATACTCTCTGGACAAAGCATTACATTAGATGCTAGGGACAGACAGAAGAAAATGACAGGGAATCCCTGCTATCAAGGACCTTACAAAGGGTTGGGAGGGGGAATGGAGCTACAATATGTGTGTGTGTGCACATATATGTATGTGATATATATGTATATATGGAATGAATGTGTGGCTATTTCTCCATATATCCAACCTACCTATCCATCTATCCATCTGTCCCTTTATCTACATCTATGTCTATTCATCCATCCATCCATCCATTTATCATCTACCTGTTAACCTTCCATCTGCACATCTATCTATCTGTATGTATATATCCATTCATTCATCTATCTAGCCGCCTGTCTATATCTATACATCTATCCCTCCATCCACCTATCTATTCACCTATCCATTCATCTGTTCATCTATTTATATCTATATGTACCTATGTATCCATCATCTATATCATTGATCTATCCAGCTATCTATATATCTCCCCAGTTTTCCATCCATCATCTATCCACCCGTTTGTCCACCTATCAGTCTATCACGAGTCCTGTGATAAGAACAAGGACAAGATCTACTCATATGATCTCAGGAAAAGATTTGGATTTGGATTTGGAGCTGGAAGTCCCAGGTCCGTAACCTGCCATAATATTCGACATCACCTATTTAAGACTAAGTTATGGAATAGTTGCTGGTCTGTATTGATAGAGGAATTTTCTTCACCAGAAGCTACGTTCATGAAATCACAGCTCTGGATCTAGATACATATATCTGAATTTATAAAGAGAAAATCAGGTGTAATTAAATTTCCTAATGAATTTGTTTTAATATATATAGAACATAAATGTGTGTGTGTCATATATATATATATATATATATTTATTTATATATCTGTTTGTAAGTGTATATATATATATATAACATTTGGTGACTGAGCAAGTCATTTTTTCCCTTTTTTTGATTAAAGCTTTTTATTTTCAAAACACATGCATAGGGGTAGCTAATTGGTACTGTGGATAGAGCACCAGCTCTGAAGTCAGGAGAGTTCAAATATGGTCTCAGACACTTAATACTTCCTAGCTGTGTGACCCTGGGTAAGTCACTTAACTCCAATTGCCTCAGCAAAAAAACAAAACAAACAAAAAAAAACATATGCATAGATAATTTTCAACATTCACCCCTGCAAAACCCTGTGTTCCAAATTTTTCCCTTCCTTCCCCTTACCCCCTCCCCTAGACAGCAATATATGTTAAACATGTACAATTCTTCTATGTATATGTCCACAATTATGTTGCACAAGAAAAATCAGATCAAAAAGGAAAAAAATGAAAAAGAAAATAAAAAGCAAGCAAACAACAAAAAGGTGAAAATACTATGTTGTGAACTACACTTTAAAATCCCCACAGTCTCCTTTCTGAATGCAGATGGCTCTCTCCATCACAAGACTATTGGAATTGGCCTGAATCATCTCATTGTTGAAACGAACCACGTCCATCAGAATTGACCATCGTATAATCTTGTTGTTGCCGTGTATAATGGTCTCCTGGTTCTGCTCATTTCACTCAGCGTCAGTCCATGCAAGTCTCTCCAGGCCTCTCTGAAATCACCCTGCTGGTCGTTTCTTACAGAGCAATAATCTTCCATAACATTCATATACCATCATTTATTCAGCCATTCTCCAACTGATGGGCATCTATTCAGTTTCCAGTTTCTTGCCACTACAAAAAGGGCTGCCACAAACATTCTTGCACATGTGGGCCCTTTCCTCCTTTAAGATCTCTTTGGGATATAGGCCCAGTAGAAACACTGCTGGGTCAAAGGGTATGCAAGTCATTTTATCTCTGAAAGCTTCAGTTTCTGATTTATAAAGTGTAAATTCTCCCAGGTAAATTAGAACATAAGTGTAGGTGCTGTATCAAGTTCTAGACCAGGGCTCTTTAGCCTTTCCTTCCTCCCAGTCCCTTTTGATGATCAGTCTGTCTCTTGACCACTTTTCAGGAAGAGATTTTTAAAGGTACAAAAACAGAATACATAGCCGATCTGAGGGAAGAGAGAGCCTTTTCCACTTGGGAAAAAGTGGAAATCCTGGCTTTGTCGCTGACCATCACTTCACTCTAGGCTAGGCACAGAGGCACCACCTTTAAAAGAAGGGGCTTTGTTGGGATCCTTTCAAACCAAAATATACCATGAGTCCAGAGTCCCCCAAGTCAGTGGGAGCCCAAGCTCCTGGTTTTTGGTGGTTATTACTATTTTCCTGGTATTAGGTATATAAAAGCAGATGAATATTTGGGAGGTTACAGCTCCTGATTTCCTTTAAGGCTCAGTTCACATCCCACCTTGCACAGGAAGCCTGTCCGTAACACAGTCTCTCTTCTGGGGATTGTGTTTGGACAGTGGCTTTCTGTTTTCTCCCCCATTTAGAGTGTCAGCTTCTTCAGGACAGGGATTATCTTCTGCCTTTCTTTGTATTCGCAGCCCTTAGCCCAGCACCTGGCACATAGTAGGGGCTTAATATATGTTTACTGACAAGAAGCAATGTTACATGAAGGTTTCATTTTTTTTTAAATGAACAGAACCTAGAGAAATGTCAAATTCCAGCAGCAAGGTGAGTTGGATTTAACTAAGGGGAAGGGCTTGCCAAGAAGACCCTTAGCTCCTGGGTCTGCTCAAGCTTCATCTCTAGAGAATACAATAGGCAAAACCCAGGATTGTAACTAAGGTAAAGTGATCTTGGTGTTGGCCCAGGATGCTGGGATTTACAAGTCTCCTTCTCCTCCTTCCCCTCTTTCTCCCCTACTTTCTTTTCCTCAGTCTTGGAGTGGTTTGTCATTTCCTTCTCTAGATCATTTTGCAGGTGAGGAAACTGAGGCACAGAGGCCGAAGTGACTTGCCCAGAGTCACACAGCTAGTTAGTGTCTGGAGCTGGATTTGAATTCAGGTCTCTCTGACTCCTGGTTGGGTAGTCTATTTACTGCACCATAGTCTGCCAAACTTTCCAAGGAGCAAGAGACATAGGAAAGCTTAAAACCCCTGCTGTAGGTCAGTGTGGGTACATGGGGGTGTATGAGTGTGTAGTGTATATGTATGTGTGCATGGGCATATGTAGGTGTAGGAGAGTGTGTGTGTGTACATTTGTGTACATTTGTGTATATTTGTATACACACACAAAACACCCCCACTCATATATATGTACACATATACCACCCATACTCTTCTATTTTTTTTATTTTTTTTATTTTTATTTTTTTTTTTTTTTTGGCTTTTTGCTGAGGCAAATGGGATTAAGTGACTTGCCCAGGGTCACACAGCTAGGGAATGTTAAGTGTCTGAGACCAGATTTGAACCCAGGTCCTCCTGACTTCAGGGCTGGTGCTCTATTCACTGCGCCACCTAGCTGCCCCACCCATACTCTTCTATACATATATATCACACACACATACATCTCACACATTCAAATATACATATATATATACATATTTACCCACATATATATGTGGAGGTGGTGTATTTGTACTTATGAGTGTATGTTATTTATGTATATATGAGTATGTGTGATATATATGTATATGTGGGTAGGAGATATATATATTTGTATATATGTATATATGAGTGTGTGTTATTTATGAATATATGAGTGTGATATTTATGTATATATGAGTGTGTGTGGTACATATGTATATATAGGTAGGAGATATATATGTATGTATGTATGTGTGGTATTTATGTATATATAAGTGGAGGTGGTAGACATGTATTTATGAGTGTGTGATTGATATATATATATATATATAGGTAGGAGGTATATATGTATATATGAGTGTGTGTGATATATATGTATATATGGGTAGTAGATATATATGTATATATGAGTGTGATATATATATATATGTAGGAGG
>JAJPUD010023701.1:0-19650 GCA_023553655.1 Myrmecobius fasciatus
AAAGAAAGAAAGAAAGAAAGAAAGAAAGAAAGAAAGAAAGAAAGAAATTAGAAAAAAAAGCCTTCCCTGGAATTAACAAGATGACTGGCACTTTACTGAATGAGACACCAGTGAGGTGATGTCTGGAGCTTATTATATATCATAAATAAGTTATTAATTCATAGCAGAAACCAGGACAAACATTGTCCCCACATAGACATTCAATAATACCAAGAGATCATCACTCGGGCTACTATGGAGACCTTAGAGAGCCTGTGAGAGTTCTCCTCAGACACCCTGATCATCTCCACCTTCGAGATTTCCAGATAAACAGAAGCCCAGACATGAAGGACACCTTTCTGCTCCTTCACAGACAAAAAAGGAAGAGAGGCTGAGAGGCAGCCGCAGAATCATGGGACACTGTCACTCATCCTCTATGCCTCAGTTTCCTCATCTGTCAAATGGAGACAACAATCCCTCATGGAGATGCTGCAAGGATTAAATGAGGTAATAGAAAGGCAGCACAAATGGGGAAGAAGTGTCATTTAAAAAAAACAATCAAAATATTTAGTGTTAGAGCTCAGTGGGTCCAAACACACACACACACACATACTGTCTCTGTCTGTCTGTCTCTGTCTCTGCTGTCTGTCTCTGTCTCTTCTCTCTCTCCCTCCCTCCCTCCTTCCTTTCTCTCTCTCTCCCCTCTCTCTCTCTCTCTCTCTCTCTCTCTCTCTCTCTCTCTCTCTCTCTTTCTCTCTCTCATTTATGGTTGAAGAAATTGAGTCAAAGAAAGAGAAAGTGATTTTCTCAATGCTGTAGACCTCGGGTTCCAGATTAGTCAGTTGAATTCCAAAGCCAGAACACTTTTCACACTATATTCTTCGATCCTTGCGATAACAAAGGAGGTAGCACAAGGCAGTGCACTTGGACAGAGTGCTTAGAGTCAGGAAGATCTGAGTTCAAATCCAGTCTTAGACATTTACTAGTTATGTGACCCTGGATGAGTCACTCAGAATATGGAATGTCAATGGTAAAGGGACTGTATGGGTCTTTGAGCCCAAGCCCTTCATTTCACAGGAACCAAAGAAAGGAGAGTCACACAGCTAGTTGGCCAGATTGGGACTAGAACCCAGCTTTCCTAGTTCTCAATGAAAGGTTTTCTTCACTCCATCTCTCTCCCTCGAGGTTTGGGTTTGGGTTTGGGTTTTGAATTTCCTAAACATGTTGAGCTATTGCAAAAAAACAGACAATCAATGATTGTTGGAACTGGGCCCTGACCAAGCAGGGGATTGGGAGAATGACGCCATGTTTATGTAAGGATCAATTAAAGGCACTAGGGATGTTCAGTCTGCAGAGGGGAGGGTCTGAGGGAGGGGGGGATGACAGCTGCCTTCAAGTATTTGAAGCCCTTGTCATATGGAGGAGCTTAGACTCAGTCCTCTTGAAAGTCAGATGCAGAGGGACAGATCTGGGCTGGATCCCAACACTGCCATTATTAGCAATACACATGTGAGCGGATCTGCCCAGGAAGGCAATACATCCGCACTTCGTGAGTGTCTTTTCCACGCAATTCAGTTGGATTCAACCAGGAGGAAGCATAAATGAATGACTTTGGAGCCAGGGGACTTGAGTTCAAATCCCTCTTCCGAAACCATCGGAATGAACTTGGCCAAGTCCACTCCCGAGCTTCAGTTTCCATCTCTGTAAAAGGGGGGATCGGATCAGATGCTCTTGTGAAATCCCTTCTAGCTCCCTCTGAAGAATAATCAAGCGCCTATTATGTAGCAAACACCATGCTAGACACTGAAGATATAAGGACAAAAAATGGAAGCCTCCACCCTCAAGGAACTTCCACCCTATTGAAGTGACAGACTGCAAGCACATAGATAAATCCATACAGAATATAGGATTAAATAAAGATTTGCAAAGCCTTAAGATTCTGTATAATTATCAGATATAATATCAGATTTAGAATGAATAAGCAACCTGAAAGACCACTAAACCCAATCCTCTTGTTTTACAGACAAGGAAACTGAGGCACGGGAGGTTAAACCAGAACCCACAGCTTCTAAGCATCTGAAGGAGGGTTTGAATTGAGATCTTTTTAACTCAAACCCAGAATCCTTTTTCTGAGTCAAGAACCTTCCCCTGACTGGAAAGCAAACAAGTCTTTGTGAAATTCCTACTTGGCAGCTAGCTAAGAGAAAGAACAGGTAGAGCACCGGGAGGTGCCTGGGGGTGGGCAGGCCGGGACATTAAAAAAGAAAAGAAGGGTGAGTGGAGGTAGGAAAGTGTCAAAATTGGGCCCCCAACTCTTGATTGTTCTGCTCAGAATAATAAGGCTTGCCCTCTCGATAATCCCCTCTCCCTAATCTTCAGCCCTTCCCTCTCTACTGGCTGCTTTCCCTCTGCCTAGGGGCATGCTCCCGTAACCCCAATCTTTAACAAGCAAACAAAAACCAAAGCTCATTTGATCTGTTCCGCTATCCTTCCTACTCTCTCTGGGCCAAAGTCCCTAAAAAAGTTTTCTACATAGGACGCTTCTGTTTACCTTCCCCTCCCTCTCTTCCTACCCCTGTGTAGTTCGGCCTCCGACCGCATCCTGGCGCTAAAACTGCTCTTTCAGGAATGATCCGTGATCGTTCAGTCGCTAATGCCTTGATTCTCTGCCTCTTGTTCTTTCGGTACAATTCAACGCAGATCACCTTCTCCTACTGGATTCTCTCCTCCCTAGGTTTCTCTGATACTTTCTCCCGGTTCTTTTTCCATCTGTGATGTCGTGATGTGATGTCGTGCCTCAGTTTCCACTTCTGGATCTTCCTTCAATCAACCCTGGATGTCTTGAGCCCTCTTCTCTTCTCCCTCTAGATTATTTCTCTCAGGGATCTCTTCAGCTCCCATGGGATCTTCTAAACAGATGATTCCCAGATCGAAGGATCCATCCCTAAACCTTCCGTCCCCAAGTGCAGCTTGGACATCTCACCCTCAACACGTCTAAAACAGCTCATCACTTTTCCCCCTCCACCCTCCCATCTTCTGATCCTGTCACCTCGTAGGGCACCCCTAGTCACTCGGGCTCCCCACCAAACATGCTCCTCCTCTCCTCATTCACACTCACCCCCACAGAGCCAACCTGGGGCTGATGATATTATTCCTATCTTTACACTGCTCTCAATAATGCAGATATATATATGTATATTTATATATATATATATATATATACACATAAAAGAAGGGTATTTAGATGAATCAATCTATAAAGACCTTCTAAAAGCATCTTCACGAGCTTTGTAAACAAAAGGCATCTATAAAACTTTTTCAAAGAACAACAAAGTGCCTATTTATTTGGAGCTAGGACACCCAGGTCTGACTGGTGGCTTTGGACTAGCTCACCCCCTCTGTCACTCTGTCCCTAAGCCTCCTTGTCTATAAAACGAAGTTGTTTTTAGTATCCCCTTCCCAGAGCCATTGTGGGGAAAGCACTTTGTATTTTATAGAAATGGCCACCATGTTTCCTGTTGGCGTCATCCAGCATGGAAGTGGGATGATAATGGACAGCCCCCTGGTTCCACTCCAAGTCCCCAACACCCTCCAGCCCAAATGCCTTCCCCTGTCCTTCTGCTCTCTCTGTGTGGTCCCCTCACTACAGAAGAGGAGGCTGACTTGGCTTGATATTTGATCTCCAGTGTTCATCATTTAAGCTGCATCCGTGAGCACTTGATCATTGTTTTTCATTCATCCTTCATCTAACCCAACCCCTCATTTTCCAGAAGGAGCCGGAGAAGTGTCTTGCCTAAGGCCGCAGAGGTAATGAACATCCAAGGGAGAATTTGAACTCGGGTTCTCTTGACTCCAGAACCAGAGTTCTCTAAAACTAGCAGGACTAGATACATACAATGAAAGAGACTAAGAATGAAAAACAAAGCAATCTCTGACCTCAAGGAACTCACAATTTTATAGCATCTAATAGCAGCTAATATCTAATTGCAGCTACACAACAACTATGGCATAGGATAGGGAAAAAAGAAATTTTTCAGAAATAGGCATAAGCAATTTGAGGAGGGAGCAATCAATCCCCCCACAGCTTGGAGGTCAAGGGAAGTCAGAGAGAGAGAGAGAGAGAGAGAGAGAGAGAGAGAGAGAGAGAGAGAAGTCAGGGAGGTCTTCCTGAAGGAGGGGGCATGAAAAAGGACTTTCCCTAAGTCCTTACTGTGCCACCATCTTTTGGCCTGGAATGCTTTCCCTTCTCAATGTTGGTCGAATCCTTACTCAATTCAGACTCTCACTTCCTCCATGAAGTCCTCCTGGATCTCTATAAGACTCACATGCCATATAGCTCTGCATTTTACTCCTCAATCCTTAGCGTGGAATTATAGATTAGACTCATCTGTGTATCTTACGCATTTATTAAATCCTGAAGTTACATGAGGGCAGAGTTGTGTATCTCCCCCAAGTGCCAAGAGCAAAAACTCTACACATAGTAGGTGCTTAATTGGATATTCGTTGAATGAAGGAACTGGCAGAGAGAAGGGCTGAATGCACTTTAAGCACTAAAGGTTCTGCCCAAGGAAATAACCAGAGGTCTCTAAAGAAATCAATCAACACGCATTTATTAAGCACCTATAATGTGCCAAGCATCCCACTTTGTGCCAGGGGCACAGTGAAAGGCAGAACTAATCCCCACTGTCCACTAGCTCTCATGCTGCTCATGGAATCCTCCAGTTGGCTTTTTTTTAGCAAAGGAAGCTGGATCTTCTCTTTTCCTAGAGAAAAGGAGGCCGTATTTCCCTGAGTCACATGGAAGTGGATCCTCTTGGTTCAGGGAATACGGAAGAGACATTTGTTGGATTTGCTGGAGCTCAGCACACAGTCCCTGAGCCAAACCTGTGACTCCTCCTGGGAAAGGCCTGCTTCCTGCCAACTGGGTGAAGCTCACTATCCTGGCTCCACCATGATTCATCAGGAGAGAGAGGAAAGACACTGCTATGTTTCTCTGCTAGTTCTTCCCCTTTGGAGAGGGCTCTTCCTCTAGTGCCTTGCTTACTTCATTCATTGGACTTGACATCCACCTCTAGGCCTGAGAATAAAATGGGGCTCTCTTTGCACTATGTACCAGCCAGGGTTGGAAGAACAGGGTAGACAGTGAAACTTGACATACAGAATTGTTGCTGTTATTATTATCCCTGGAGGCTCTCTGGGTGTTTTAGTCTTTACTATCTTGGAAGTGGGGGGCGATTGAGCAAGAGTTAAGTCAGTCCAGCTTCCAAGAAACCAGACCACTGTGTCTGATTCCCTATAGCCCACTTTGCTCCCTTAAGAACAGGTCCAGGGAAAGGAAGAGGAGGCAGTGAGTGACCTGGCAAAGTACTTCCAACTTTAAGTTTGAAAAGGGTCTCCCTCTGATCTCTATGTATGTGTAAACGCCAATTTTGTGAGCCTCAGTTTCCTCATCTGTAAAGTATGATCTAGCCATGGAGGTTGTTGAAGAGAAAGTGCTTCTTTGTTAATTTAGTCAGCCATCAAAGCATTATAGAAATATAGAGTGAATACTCAGTCTGAGCCTGGGTCACTAATAACAGCACTTCTCACATTGCTATGAAGCTTTAAAAATTACAAATCAGGGGTAGCTAGGTGGTGTAGTGGATAGAGCCCCAGCCCTGAAGTCAGGAGGACCTGAGTTCAAATCTGGTCTCAGACACTTAACACTTCCTAGCTGTGTGACCCTGGGCAAGTCACTTAACCTCAACTGCCTCAGCAAAAAAAAAAAAAAAAAATGAAGATTACAAAGCAGTTTCCTCACAAGTACCCTAAGTCAGGCCATTCTAGTACCGTTATCCTCATTTTAGAGATCAAGAAACTGAAGCTCAGAGAGATGCTGATGAAGGATCTCTGCTACTCCCTTGGGCAAGTAACAAATCTTAACTGGGTCTCATTTACTTCACCTGTAAATGAGGAGGGGCTTGAATCTAATGACCTTGAAGGTCATCACCAATTCTAATGCCATGATTCTGTGATTCAGTCGGGGTTACAAGCTGGTGAGTATCTGGTCCAGACTGGGAGCCCAATTCTCCTGGTCCCAGGTTCAATGATCTTTCCATCACATCCTCTCTAGCAACAAATACTTGCTGATTGATTGATGGGGAGGGGCTAGGAAGAAGAAAAGGGGCCCGAGAGTCATAAGTGGCAAGAAAGGTGTTGGTGGGGCTGACTCAACCTCCATCCACTCCAAAGCCTTTCCATCCTTCATCTATGGGTTTCCCTGGAGCCAGTAGTTAAAGGAAGGAAGCAGTGAAGGAGTCAGACAGAAGTGTCCATCTCTCTGTGGACCCAACTGGCCTTGCATGGACCCTGAGCTGCATCCTTGACCCTAACCAGCTGCCTCCCAGAGCCATGTCACTTGTCACTAAGGGACCACGTGAGAACATGCAGGTGACCCTGCCCCACCCCCCCAAAAAATACAGGAAGCACATGATGTTGGACCAGGAAGGAGAAAGCAAACAGAGCCCACTTCTGGTCCCCTTTCTGCCTCTTAATAGTTGGGCAATGACTGTCAAGCTGTTCTCTGTGAGCTTCAGTTTCCTTCTCTGTAAAGTGGAAATTATGATTCTTAAGAATATTTTATAGTTTGTTGTAAGGATCAAATAAAATTTAAGATTTTATAATTGACAATAGAAAAATATTAGAAATGTATAAAAATAAAATAGAAATGCTATAAAAATGCAAAAGGTGCGATTTGAACTGAATCTTGAAAGGAAGCCAAAAAATAGAGGTGAGGAGGGAGAACATTCCAGGCAGGAGGCCCAGCCAAGGCAAAGACCCACAATTGGGAGAAAAAAAGGGGTCATGTGGGAGGAAAATATCCTCTAGTACACCTCCCTCTGTTTGTTTGCTGAGGCAATTGGGGGTGATGACTTGCCCAGGATCACACAGCTAGGAAGTGTCTGAGACCAGATTTGAACTCAGGTCCTCCTGACTTCAGGGCTGGTGCTCTCTCCACTGCGCCATCTCCCTCTATCTTAAAAATAGGTAAGTTTTGGCCCAGAGGAATCCTGAGGCAGAGGTCCATGCCCAGTGTCACACAGTTAGTCTCCGAGGTAAACTTGGAACTTGAGGGCCTCATATGCTAAATTCGATCTCTTTCCACCATCCGTGAAGAAACCTGACATTTCACATCCTGACTCTGAGTGGGAGCCACCAATAACTGGGGAGACAGACCAAGGCCAAGGAAGCTTTATACTCATCTCCCCTATGACAGTGTGAAAACCCCATGCCCTGGAAAATGTGACAACTGTGGTGTTCTCAGAGCTCTTTGATCCGCAAGACTCCCAGGGCTAAAAGGAAACTCAGAGGTCATGTCATGCAGTTTCTTCATCTTGCAGATGGATAAAAATGACTGGCCAAGATCAGGCGGATAATAACAATAGTTAACATTATATCTGTCACCTACTATGTGCCAGGCACTGTGCAAATATCTCACTTGATCTGAGAAATACCATTTTACAGATGAGGAAACTGAGGCATATAAAGACCGAGTGACTTGCCTAGTTTCACACAGTTTCTGAGGCCACATGTGAACTCAGGTATCCCTGAAGCAGGGGCCAAACGTTCTATCCACTGAGCCACCTAGTAAGGAGCAGAGCTAAAATTTACAGCCAGATGCTCCCCCGTTAGACCCAGGACTCTTTACCCACATCTCTAGGAACCAGAGAGGGAATGGACTGACCTAAGCTCACACAGTAACTTAGTGGCTGAGCCAAAACTCGAGTCTTTATCACGTTCTGATCCAGAGCTTCTCAGTGCAGGTCGTACAGTTGAGGCCCGGGGGTGAGATTTCTGGGGGCTCATGAACTTAGAAGGGGCAAAAATTACTTCTTCACTTTCCTAAGCCCCTTGCTATATGTCTGCTTACTCCAAACACTATTCTGAGAAGCAGACAGGGCCCATGGCCCAGAGGAAGTGCCCCCCAAACCCGTTATTTATCTGAGCTGAAGTCTTAAGGGAGAAGGGTGGTCCTGTGTGTTTTTAAGGGCACCTCCAGGAGACAGAACTCTCCACCTGAAAGGAAAGGAGATGATTCTGCTCCCAGCCAACCCCACACTTTCTCCCTCGAAGGGAGAGAAAGCAAGGACCGGAGCAACAGCCCCAGTCGGCTGCCAAGCCTTTGACTGACTCGGGCCTGTCCAAAGTCCTCCAGAAAGACCCAGTCTCTGGAGCAAACTTGCCTGGCTCTGCAGGGGCCGGGGCCGCAGCCTGAGGCGGCCAAGCAGCGCCACTGCTCTTGCCAGGCCCAGATGACCAAAGGGGAGCCCGCTAAAGTTGGAAGGGATCTGAGAACTGAGAACAGAGAAGGTCAGAGCTGGGAGGGACACAGAACACCGACTGCTGGGACAAGGAGCGCCTTAGAACTGAGAAGGTTCAGGCCAACCAGAGCCCTTGGAACACAGAAGCACAGGCTGAGCGAGGCAGCCGAGGGCACTGGCTTCTGGGTCACTCCCAGGACAGGAGGCCAGGTCCACTTCTTCTGGGAAGAAAGAAGCCTTAAAGTCCAATGGATCACAATAAGATGAAGAAAGCCCAACGTGGGAGAGGGAGAGAGAAGAGAGAGACAGAGAGAGAAGAGATAGAGACAGAGAGAGAGGAGAGACAAAGACAGAGACAGACAGAAAAAGAGACACACACAGAGAGAGACAAAGATAGAGGCAGAAACTGAGACAGAGAGGAGAGACAGAGAGAGAAGAGACAGAGAAAGAGAGAGAGGGAGGGAGGACAGAGAAGACAGAGAAGAGAGAGGGAGGGAGAGAGGAAGAGAGAGAGAAAAGGAAGGAAGGAAGGAGGGAGAGACAGAGATACAGACAGACAGACAGACAAAGACAAAGACAGAGATACAGAAAAAAATAAAGACAGAGACAGAGAAAGAGAGAAAGAAAGACAAATAGAGGAGACAGGAGAGACACAGAAAGAGGGAGGGAGACACACAGAAAAAGAAGAGACAGAGAGAGGAGGGAGGGGAGACAGACAGAAGGGAAAGAAGAGAAAGACAGACAGACAAAGAGACAGATTCAGAAGAGAGAAAAGGATATGGAAGAGAGAGGAGGAAAAGAAGGGGTGAGAGCAAAAAGAGAGGAAGGAAAACCAGGAAGAAGAGAGAGGAGAGAACAGAGTGTTCATCTTCCCTGCAAAGAAGTCCTTGTTTCAGCAGCTGTTTGGAGCGATCCTTGACTATCAAAGTCCCTTTTAAAAAAAAACTGGGGTGTACACCCCTCCAGGAACATAATGTGTGCAGCTGAGAAGGACGCTGGAGGGCAGGACATCATCCAATCACAGGCTCCCAGATGTAGGGACAGGAAGGACAGCCAGAGGTCATCAAGTCCAATCCCCTTCTTTGACAGCAGAAGAAACTTCAGCCCAGAGTGGGGAGACCCCATCTCTCCATATTGTGACTTAAAGAGCACCAGGCATGGGTGAGACTGGGTGGTCACCAAGGTCCCTTGCAACTCCCAAATTCTCTGGGTCTGTGATTGATTCAGCCACTCCACGTAAGAAAAGGTCCATTGGGATCGCCTGACGTCCCTCTGATGATTGTCCCCAAGGAACCCTAAATGACCCCAGAGAAAATCTAGCCCCAGCCTCTCAGTCTCACAGAGGGCAGTGATGGGTATGAGCTGTATGACCCATAGCCCTCACTGGGACTCAGTTACCTTACCTATAAAATGGGAAGGATGGACAAGCTGACCCCTGAGGTTCCTTCCAGAACAAGGACACTTGAAATAATTGTTGCTCACATTAATGTGGAATATCAGAAAGAGCACGAAACTGGAGCAGAATCAGTCACTGAGTACTGCGGCCGCCACTATACAAAGCACTGAGGACACAAAGTAAGGCAAAATCAAGCCCTGCCCTCAAGGGGCTTACACGCTAACAGATAAAGAATGGTGACATACGTGGTTTGCACGTGGCAATAATCACAGAAGGGAAGCACTAGCGAGAAGGGATGGGGAAAGGTTTCTTGCAGAAGATGAGATTTTAGTTGAGAGCTGAAGGAAGCTGAGTTTGCAACAAGTGAGTGCGGTACTGTGGGAAAGCACTGAATGTGCAGTTACAGGAACTGGATTCAAATGCCGCCAATACCACTTAGTATTTGTATGAATCCCACAACTCACCCCAACACTCTGGGTCTCACCTTCTATGATGCTGTCTCTTCAGCTATTATTGGTGTGACCTTGAGCAAGCAGAAAGTGAACTTCTTGGGAACAGGGATAATTATATTTTTGCCTCTTTATCCCCAAGGATCAACAATAAATATGGTGGCTAGTGTCTACATCTATCAATAATATCAATTAAATTATAATTTTACATATTATACATATGTTAATATATTATTAATAATGTGATTCTATATTTATTAATTATTATGTTTATATATAATTTTACATATATATAATATATGGTGGTTTTGAATTGATATAATTAATAATACAATAATAATATCAATCAATTAAAAATTATTAAGCACTTACTATGTTCGGGGCACAGTCCTGAGAATACACAAAAAGGCAAAAGACCTTTACTGACCTCCAGGAGCTTACAATATAATGGGGGAGACAATCTGCCAACAAATATATACAAAGCAAGCTAAGGTCTGTAGAGCACTTTATACATGTTACATCACTGGATCTTCTCAACAAATCTGTGAGACATGTGCTATTATTATCCCAATTTTACAGATAAGAAAACTGAGACAGGGGAGTGCAGCTCACTCCTGAGGCAAAATTCAAATTCAGGTCTTTCTGATGCCAGGTGCGGAGCTCTAGCCACTGAGTCGTCCAGCTGCCTTTAGCATACCTGGCACATAGTAGGTACTTAAGAAATACGTATTAATTGGTTTGCTGAATTATCTTCCTCTCTAAAAATTCTTTGTTAGGGGCAGCTAGGTGGTGCAGTGGGTAGAGCACCAGCCTTGAAGTCAGGGGGACCTGAGTTCAAATCTGGCCTCAGACACTTAATACGTCCTAGCTGTGTGACCCTGGGCAAGTCACTTACCCCAATTGCCTCAGCCAAAAATAAATAAATAAATTCTTTGTTAGAAGAAATAATTCTGAAAGCTTCTCATTGCTCAGAACAAACCCTTTCACCTCATGCGTTACTTATAAATTATGCAACCTGTGAAGTGCACGAGATAGACATTACTCTGCCCATTTTAAGGATGAAGAAACTGAGCCTCAGCAATGTGCAGTGACTCATTCCCAGTCACACAGCTGGTGAGTGGTTGAGCCAGACTTCAAACCCAGGTGTCCTGGTGCTTTGTCCAGATCTCTGCACTCACTGCACTCCCTCTCCCATCCCTGAAGTGAGGCAACCAGAAGGGCAGGAAGATTTGTTTCAAAGGAGAAGACATGAGCAAAATGGAAGTCGTATTCTTCAATTAGTGTGCCGGCAGCATTACTCCCAGTTTACAATTGAGGAAATTGAGACAAACAGAGATTAAGTGATCCTCATTCAGCTTGTAAGAAGTACCTAAAGTCAGGTACTCTAAGGATCCTGATGCTCCTTCCCTTATAGTGGCTACTTCTCCCTGAATGCTAAGGGTCTGGGAATATACCTATAGAATTATAATAGTCAGTCAGTCAATTAACATTTATTAAACACCTACTATGTTCCAGGTACCATGACAAGTGCTGGGAATACCAAATGTCTGTATTACGGCTGAAGCTGAATCTGAAAAGACCTAACTACATGGGAGCACTTAAACATCAGAAGCTGGCAAATGCTCCTACAAAATAAGGGCCTAATTTATTATTTTGTTAATTGTCTAGACTTAAGAAAGTGATGGAGATTTTTTTTTCAGAGCCAGTTGTTAAAAATTGGCCACCATCCCCCTGAGAAACAGCCAGTTTCCAACTAAAGTTGATGTGCTCAAGCACCATCCAGCTACCCTACATGGGACAATGTTCCTAAACATTCACTATTCACCAGATTTCCAAATAAAATTGATGTGCTCAAGCACCATCCAGGTATCCTACATGGGACATGTTACTCACCAGATTTCCATGCTCAAGCACCGTCCAGCTACCCTACATGGGACACTGTTTCTCAGCATTCAGTATTCCTCACCAGATTTCCAACTAAAGTTGACCTGCTCAAGTACCATCTAGGCATCCTATGTGGAATACTATTTATTCCTCACCAGACAAGGGCAAATAAAAGGCCAGGACTACATAGTTGACTACATAGGCCTTGCTCTTGAGATTAATCTCCACAGTCTCATTTATACTGATCATTTCAGGCTACAAAAAACTTCCATGAGCCTAGATCAATCCCCCTTGACATCACGACTGGTTCTGGTTCCCACGAAAGAGAGAGAAAAAGGGGAAGGGGCAAAGTCGAATATTACTGTAGTGGGGAGTGGGTGCTAAAGAACAACATGTAGTTGATGGACGGTATGGGCTTAATCAAATCAAATCTTAATGCCCTCAGCTCCCTCCTTACTGCCCCATACCACAAAAAGCTGGGGGATGTTTACATGAAGAATAAATCAGAGAATATACAGTGTCAGAATTGGCAAGGCGCTTAGAACATAGAATATTAATGTGAAGAAAAGCTTAGATATCAATCAGTGAAGTCCAATTTCCTCATTTGACAAGGGTGGAAATTCAGAAACTCAGAGAGGTGAACCCATACCTTCACAAGTAATGTCCTCCTAGAAAGGGAGAAATTTTCCTCACTGTGTAGATGGGGAAATTGAAACTAAAAAAAAGTCAAGAACTTCATAGATCTGTCCTATTAGTGAGCAAAGCAATGAGAACAAATGCTAGCCAAGTGACTTTTACTAAAAAAAAAAAAAAAAAAAAAAGGGGCCCAGAAATTGACACAACTCCACTTAACAGGCTTAAAGAAGCTAAACAGATTATAGAGGCAAGGAAATCATCGGGCAGGTCTAGGCCCACAGAGTATGTGTTCCTGAAGAGTTCTGTCTAAATTTAAATTTTGTAAACCAAGTTTCCTCTTCTGTAAAATGAGTGGGTTATACTAAATAACCTCTAAGGCTTCTTCCTGTTCTGCTACTCTGACAGTGTGAGTCATCATTTAAATAAATATCATTTAAATGGAGCTTGACAACAAAAGGAAACCTGTGGTGAATGCCTTTTTTTTTAAAGATATTTTATGCATTTTGAAGTTACTTTAAATGGGACTTCCCTTTCTATAATTTCCTCCTAGGTTCTATTATTGCTATGTAGAAATGTTGCTGATTTTGTGGGTTTATTTTGTATCCTCCTGAAGCTTCTGTAGTAATGAATTTCTTCACAGATTCTTTAAATCTTTTCTACATAAAATATCATGTCATCAGCAAATAAGAATAATTTTATCTCCTATTTGCCTATATTTATGTTTTTCATTTATTTCCCTAACACTATGGTTAGTATTTCTATCACTAGATCAAATAACAGTAAGAAAAGATGAAAATTTTACTTTACTCTTATATTTACTGTGAACGTTTCTATTATTTCTCTATTGTATATAAGACTAGCTTTTAATTTTATTGTATTAAAAAAAAGATTCTCCTGTGCCTTTATTTTGTAAGGATTTTTAGCATAAATGAGAACTGTACTTTGTCAAAAGCTTTTTCTGTATCTACATTTATAATCTTGTAATTTTTGATTTTTTGTTTTTAATACAATTAACTTTAATTGTAGGAAAATGCTTTGTAAAAGTGAATAGTTTCTCCCTTATTTACCTAGTTTTGAATTTGTATTTTTAAATATTAGATTTTCTTAAAGTTCTACTGTAGACATTTCTGTCCCTATTTAATTTTTTAATGAAGGTTTAAATATCAAATACTCTCCAAGCAATGGAAATGAATCATCTACCTGGGTTCTAGTTCCAAATTTGTTACTAGCTGTGTGAACTTGGTCCAATCCTTCCTGTGGGATTCAGTATCTTTTTCTGTACAATAAAGAGGATTCCTCTGGTCTTGACATTCTATGAGACTACAATTGAAATAAATGTTTTTATTGTTGTTGTTCGGTCTTTTTAGTTTTGTCTTACTCTTCATGATCCCTTTTTGAGGTTTTGTTGGCAAAGATACTGGAGTGATTTGCCATTTCCTTCTCTAGCCCATTTTACAAATGAAAAAAACTAAGGCAAATAGGTTTAAGTGACGTGCCCAAGATCCCACAGATAGTAAGTGTCTGAGCCTGGTTTTCCTGATTCAAATCCCATTGCCCTGTTCCTGCACCACCTAGCTGCCAAAATAAACATAGGCCAGCCCAATTATTCCAAGAGACTTGTCAATGTTCACCTAGAAAAATTATCTTTGCTTTTCCTCCTGGCTATTCTCTCCTCCCTAGGTTTTTATGACATTGTAATTCCTGATTTTCCTACCTACCTGACCAATCCTTTTCCGTCCCCTTTGCTGGGCCATCATCCATGGCTTACCTTCAGTCTGAGGGTGTACCAAGAAATTCTATCAGGAGTCCCTTTCTCTTATCTCTCTAATTTTCTCCCTCTTAATGATCTCACCAGGTCAAATCTATGCATATGACTTCCAAATATACATATCTCACCTCTCTCTACGCTAAACAGGTCTGTCTAAATTCCATAAGCATCTCAAACTCAATAGGTCCAAAACAAAGCTCATTATCTCTTTCTCTAAAACTGATTCTCCTTTCTCCTAACTTCCCTCATTCTTCCAAGAGCACTGCCATTTTTCCAGTTCTTCATGTTTGAAACCTGGGAATCTCATTGCCCTTCTCCCTCTCCCCACATATTCCAATCAGTTGTCAAATTTTGTGTCATCTTTCTTCATATCCCCCCCAATATTCCCCCTTCTCTATTAACATACCCTGATGGCTGGTGATGGTTGTTCTTCTTAATCAAAGAGGACCAAAATGACATCATTATGCTGGAACCGAGTTACAGTATGTCCAACTGTGGACCAATACGAGCTCGGAATGCTCTGCCACAAGTCGAACACAAATAGTCCCTATGAATATTTGGAATAACTTCTCTAATTTTACACATTTCATGGTTCTTTTGGGCTAATTCAATTCTGCTTTGCTCATAGAGCACAATACCTTCTCTGATAAGAGCACGCCATGCTGGGAGGTCCTGTGCCAGTGTCTCCCATGCCATACCATCATCACCTCTCACCTGGATAATTACAATATCCATGGTCTATAGTCCAGCCAAGCTGACCTACATTCTATTCCCCAAAAGACATTCCATCTCCATGACTTTGGCCGTCCTCCCCTCCTGCCTCCTTTTCCCTCCACTTCTTGGAATCCCTCACTCCCTTCAAAGATTATTCTAAGCAATAGTTTCCACAAATGCCCTTTCCCGATTCAATCAATCAAGAAACATTTATTAAGCACCTACTGTGTACCACTGATTCCCCATCGCATTTAACTCGTATCTATTTTGTTATCTATGTTCATGTTGCTTAGAATGCAACAGAGAACAAGCTACTTGAGGGCAAGGGCTGAACCTTGCATATAGTAGACATCTGATAAATATTGTTGGAAAAAACTCAATTGATTGAATAGAAATGACTATAGAGGCACATATGGAAAATCCCTAAGAACATCACAGCATGGAAGCTAAATCCTGCATCTATTTAAATTAGGCAGTCATTCTCCTTCTCTGGACCTCAGTTTCCTCATCTGTAAATCTATAACCCTGTGACTTCCACTGCACAGTTCTGCTACAAAACAACCTTAACTACTTCTCTTGTTCTTCCCCCTTCCAAGACATACAGCTTTGCCCCGGCAATAGGATAAGCCAGCCCATAATGGACAGCAGCCCAGGGGCTTGGGCTCTCCCCTCCTTGTATGTGCTATCTCCTGCTCGCCTCAGAGTGGGAGAGATTAGGACTAGTGAGTGACTGCTGCTCACCTGCCCTGACTTTCAGATTATTTTAACAGATCACAAGCTCTTTTGAGGGCACGGGATGTGTCATGTTCCTCTTATAGCACAGACTCTAGCCTAGCATGCAGTGAGTACCCACTGTCTGGATTTTGGTCCCATTTCTATTATTAACTCTCTATGTGAGCTTGAGCTCATCTTCTACTCTGGGGTTTCAATCTCCTTATCTGCAAATACTGCATGATTTTTCTTTTTCTATTTAAACAGTTTATTTTAACAGAGAGGATACTCTATCACTACAGGCTGGCAATTTCTCTGGCAAGTTATAATTTTAGAGAGTTATCTCAAGCACTGAGAAATTAATGACCAACCCAGGGTCACACCGTTAGTGACTATCTTAAGCAAATCAGGAAAGGCTTTTTGGAGAAGGCAGCCTTGAGCTGATGATAACAAAGAGTATATGACAGCAAATGAAATGCCCAGCAACGCTTCTGACACAGTCCCAATTCCAACTTCTAAAATTAGTCAATTTAGAGCTGAAAAAAAAACTCAAGGTCGTCTGCTCCAAGCCCCTCATTTAACAAAAGGGGAAACCATGGTCCACAAAGGGAAATGGCTTCCAAGGTCAAACAGCTAGCAAACAACAGCACTAGGATTCTAGCATCACCGAGTTAGATCAGAAAGAGACTTTTAAAGTTATGGGATCCAACCTCTTCATTTTTCAGATGAGGAAACTGAGGAAAAACATGAATCACTCAGTGTCATAAGTGTCTGAAACTGGACAAATGTTAGAAATGGAAATTAGTAGTACTGTGCTGCTACTGGATAATTAAATTCCTCCTCCAATGCTTTGTCAGAACAGAAAGGTGCCATGAGGTTCTTTTTTTTAATTACTCAAAAATCATCATTTTTAGGACTACTCTGGATCAAATGAGAAATTTGTAAAGCACTTAGCACAGTGCCTAGCGCATAGTAAGTGCTTTAAATTTTTTTTTCCTTTTCTTTTTCTTACTACATGTGCCAACTGTTAGGGGGCATGCAAAGAAATTTAACATAGACCTTGTACACACTCAAAAAGATACACATTCAATATTAAAGACACGTCCTAGCTGTGTGATCCTGGGCAAGTCATTTAACCCCAATTGTCTCAGCAAATATATATATATATATATATATATATATGTATATATATATATATATATAAAAGAAACAAGGGAATAGGTGAATCTTACAATTGTATGTGACCACAGGGCCAAATTCTCTCCAATAAAGAAGTAACTTCTACAACACGGAGAACGGATTTCTACTTGAATATTTCTATTGTCACTCGGGGTCCTCAATGGCTATGCCGCTTTCCAGCATGTAGTGCCATGTTAGACAGCAGAGGGGTCTTGTGGCAGGAGCACTGGATTGGGGGTTAGAGGGTCTGGCTCAAGACCCAGATCCACCACTTCCTAGCTTTGCAGCTTTGGACAAGATCCTTCCCTGGGCCTGATTCCTCTTTCATAAAATTGAGGGAGAGAAGGAGTTGGACTAGAAAAAGGGCTCTCAACCTGGAGTCCATGAACTTAAGAAAAAATTGAAACCAATCCAGGCATTCTGGAAAGCAATTTGGAACTATGCCCCAAAAGCTATTAAACCGTGCATGCCCTTTGGCCTAGTTGTACTGCTACTAGCTCCATGCCCCAAAGAGATCAAAGAAAGAGGGAAAGGACCCACATGGACAAAAATATTCTGGCAGTTTTTGTAATTACAAAGAACTGGAAACGGAATGGACACCCATCAATTAAGGAAAGATTGAACCAAGCTATGGTGTGTGGATGAGAAAGAATATTATTGTGCTGTAGAAAATGATAGTTTCTTAAATGATGATTTGTATGAACTGAGGCAGAGTGAAGTGAGCAGAATCAGGAGAATAATTTCTATATGAACAATCACATTATAAACAACTTTGGAAGTCTTAGGAACTCTGAACAACATAATGTCCTACCATGATTCCAAACAACTTGAAACATGTCACCCCCTTCCTAATTGAGACAAATCAAATGTAATTTAAAAAATTAAATTATGTAGATACACTTGCATTTTTACTTTATGTTTATATGTATATATATATATATATGTAAAATACATACTCTTATTTTATGCACTTAAAATATGATTTTTTTTTTTGCTGAGGCAATTGGGGTTAAGTGACTTGCCCAGGGTCACACAGCTAAGAAGTGTTAAGTGTCTGAGATCAGATTTCAACTCAGGTCCTCCTGACTTCAGGGCTGGTGCTCTATCCACTACACCACCTAGCTGCCCCTACTTAAAATATGATTTTGAGGAATCCATCAGCTTCCGCTGACTGCCAAATGCGTCTGGGTCATAAAAATAGTCAAGAACTCCTGGCCTGGATGGTCCCCATCTCTTACCAGTATTTCATGTTCTACTAGAGGATTCATATCAGGCAGCATGATGGAATGGGCCTAAATCTGTAGCCAAAGGACTTGAATCCTGACTACCACTAATGTCCTATGTGACACTGGGCAATCTATGTGATTTTAAAGGGCTATAGAGGGTACCCCAAAGTCATAAAGCAGTTATCTTTAAGCGTTAATCGCTATCATCAATACCACCACCATCTGTTAAATAAGGGATTTGGACGAGTTGCCTCACAGCTCCATCTCAGCTCTGGATCTATGATCCCATGATTACGGAAGCTGTGATTTTTGACACCAGTCAAACCGCACCTTTATGAAGAATGAGACAACAGGATAGGATCCATCCTTCCCTTGGAATCTGGGTTGGGTTCTAGCCTTCATGCAATCAAAAAAAATCACAGATTAAGATCTGGAAGAAAGCCTAAACCACATCAAGTCCAAACTTCTTTTTTTTTTCTTTTTGCAAATGAAGGAACAAAGGAAGCCCATAATTGTCAGGTAATTTGCCTAGGAAGTATCTGAGATGGAATTTGAACCCAGATCTTCCTGGGTTCCTGCTCTAGCTATTATATCACATGGCCTCTTAGTCAACTCCAATATGGAGCTGTTGATCTTATCAGGGATGGACCCAACATTAACTGCAAAGTCTGAAGAGTAAAAAAAAGCATTGGCCAAAAATACTGTCCATGATCCCCATTCATTTGCTGTGTACCCCCTCCCCTCTCTTCAAAAGAAGAAGTAGGAGAATAAGAGAACCTCTCTTCATTCATCTGTCAGGTGTACCTGGTCAGTGAACCCTGGGGGAGAGGGCAAACAAGAGAACAATGCACCCATAATACATACAGTTCTGGCCAAGCTCTTAGAGGGATGCTATACTATACACCTGAGCAATGAGGGCAGAGAGAGACAGATAGAAAGGGAGACCGAGAGAGTGACAAAGACAGTAACAGTGCTAGACAGAAAGAGAAACAGAGACAATGAGAGACACTGAGACAGACAGAGAAGACAGTTAGAGACACAGACACAGAGAAACACAGAGACAGAAAGAAACACACAGATAGAGGCACAGAGAGAGAAAGAGAAACAGAGAGACAAGAGAGACCACGACAGAGACAGAGTCAAAGAGACAGGCACAGAGACAAAAAACACAGAGATAAACAGATAAAAACAGACAGAGACAGAGGGAAAGTAATAGAGAAAGAAGCAGAGAGAGAGACAGAGAGAGAGACAGAGAGAGAGAGGAGAGACAGAGACAGAGACACAGAGAGAGAAACAGACAGAGAGGAGAGAGATAGAAATGAGACAGACAGAAGAGAGAGACAGAGACTCAGAGAGAGAGAGAGAGAGAGAGAGAGAGAGAGAGAGAGAGAGAGAGAGAGAGAGAGAG
>JAJPUD010023703.1:0-19648 GCA_023553655.1 Myrmecobius fasciatus
ATCAGGCTTCATATTCTTGCTGTTCTCCGGTGGTGAGGGGGTGAGGAGGAAGGGGAGAAAGAGGCCCCTCAAGGAGCTCATTGCTGGCATCAGACAAGCACGTCTGGAATTCTGCGCAGCCAGCCCCAGGCTGGGCACTAGCCATGCACAGACAGCGCAGAGGTTCTGCCCTCGGCTGGGAAAGCACCAGAAGTTGGGATTGAACTGAACACAGGATAAGATGGGACAGGGGGCAATCAGGAGCCAGTGTGTGGTTGGGCTTGTCAGAGAAATTAAGGTCAATGGGAATTGGAGCAGTCGGGAAATTTACAAAGCAGGACCTTGTTGATGGATGAGGAGGAATAGAAAAAGGCATTCTCTGTGTGGAGAGGGGAAGAGGGAAGGGTAGGAGCAAGAGATATATAGGGGAGAAGAGGAGGAGACAGGAACTGAAGATCTAGGAGGCTGAGGGTGGAGGAAAAAATACTTAGCTCCCTGTCTCTTCTAAGGGGAATCTTCTTCGGGAACTTGTAAGATAGTTTCCTCTGAAAATATGGCCAGGGAGTCCAGACATAGGCCAGGGGTCCCTTCAGAGACCCTCTCTCAGATGACTTCCCTTTTCTGCTTCTTTACAGTGGCTTAGGTCCAGTAGTGAGCTTTGGAGGATCTCATCCCTAGTAGGATGAGTCAGCACCAGTATGGAAGGGCAGCTGGAGTTTCTGGAAGGACAGTTGACACCCCTCCAACTCCATCGTCTTGAGGGGCTATTGTTCGAGGTCCATTTTTGTGGGACTCACAGTATCCCTAATATTTGCTATTCAGTGGGTGGGTGAACAACTCCTTAGTCACACGGGACTCTTGCAGCACCCTCCCTTTCCCATCCACCCCCTTGGCTCTGAATAAGGGGAATAGACTTCCCTCTTAAACATCTGGGGCCACACAGGGGCAAGGTGAAGTTTCTGTGTGCATGTGGGAAATATCCATGTGTGTGTTTGTCTGCCTGTGTGTAGGACCCTGGGTGTGAGTCAGGTGGCTAACACAGGCTTTCTGAAGACTACTTGTACCTGTGGTTGTTTGGACACATACCTGTGTAAGCCTCCTTTCTCTGGGTGTGAGTACCACTGGATGTTGGTGGGAGAGGAAGCTTGGAGGAGGAGAATATTGTTGCCATGTATCTATGTGAATAAAGGGAATTGGGAGTTCTTTGTCATTCCCTGGGCATAACCTCCTCTGAAAGAGAAGGAAAGAAAGCCACAAAGTGCTGGTGCCCCCTGAAGCTATTTCCTTTTTCTTTCCCCTGGCTCATCCCTGTTTCTCTCCCTAAATGTTGTGAGCTACCAGAGCCTTCTGTCCAACTCATCTTTATTAGGGGAAGACAGTTACCTGAAGGGGAAGGGGGCTGCTTGCCAGCAGATCTGGTCCCCAGGGCTGAATGAATTCCTGGTTCCTGTGCAGAGCTCAGCCACAGGTCCATTTGCTCTACCCCCACCTCTAAGGAAATGACTGCCATCCCACCCCCCGTGGGTCAGGCAATATATGGGATTGGGTTTTTGAGGAAAAAGACTTGCACTGAAATGTATCAGTTCTTACAGGAGACTGGAAGAAATGGGGGTGGGGAGGAGGTGGGGATTAGGCAGTTGGGCTGAGCCTGGGTTTATGACCACGATGCCTCTGCCTCATCCTGTTTCGGGACAACCACCGAGCTAGAGACGGGTTCTCTGGGTGAACACAAACAGGTGATCCGTGATTTCGGTGCAGCCTGAGGGGACAGGATAAGGGATTAGTTGGGAGAGCAAGAGAAGGGCATGGAGGGAACTGTGTTTAGTCTTAAAGGGAAGTCAGGTGGCTTGGACTCACACATAAGCCTTTATATGACAGTCACCATCAGCCTCTTGTAGATCTACCCGGTTGACATTTCGAAGGAGTTTAATGGGAAGATTCTTTTGATAGACTTGGGTGCAGCATGAAATGCTGGGCTCTAGGAGCAGTGCTAAGGGAAGTAAAGAAAGAATAGAAATGTGCTCAGAGTGATCTTAGGGGATTGGGTCCTTTCAGTCCCTCCCCAAGCGTTTGAGGGGCCTCTTCCTACAATCTAAGAGACTGCATCTAGCAGACAGCACTGGAACTTGACAACCCAATAGACACCACCCCACCACCCTATCCAAGAGGACTGCTACCCTCCCAATGTTGTTTTCAAATCCCCTTCTTGGGCCAGATGGTTCATCTCACCTCTCCTGGGGCTGAAGTTGAGCAGCAGCAGGATTAGACTTAGGGTTATCTCCATCCCCTTCATGTTGCTTCTAGTGAATTTAGGCTGTGTAGGGTACCTCTGAAAATGCACTCCGTGGGGCCAAACCTTTTAACTGGGGAGGTTTGGGGGAGGCGTGGAATTACCCTGTACCTAAGATCTGACTGAAGAAGGCATTCTTGGAAGCTCCTCCCTCTCCTCTGGGTCTGTTTGGAGGTTCTGTTTCTTTCCCTTTTTACCATCTTTTCAGTGGTGGAGTGGGGAAAGGAGCCCTCAAACAGCAGATGAATCATGGGCAAGTGGGTCTCATGTTCTTTATTGTCCAGTGACCAAACAACCTGATTAATCACCTGGCAGTCCATTTCTTTCCTCCGTAATTCCTTCTAGGAAAATGCTGTTGGATGATAGAAACTTTCAGAGGTCACTGCATCCTGTTTTTGTACAGAATGGGGCCTTCAGAAATGCATGTTTCTATCTTGAGTTCCCCATCTCCATGTCCCTCCCTGTACCTATTCCTTGGCTAATTTTAGGTTCTCCCCTTTAGTGAGGACTCAAAGCCTAGGGCTAGGAGAAGAGAGGCCTTTTAGTCTTGGGCCTCTTGCTAAATAGTTTTCTAGACAAAAATCCCCTCTCCCCCCAAACTACTTCCAGCTTCTTTCCAGATTACTGAATTTCTCTTTTCTTTATTCCCTGATGGGAGGATATACAGTGGTGAGAAGGGGCCAAATATGGGGAGAGATTCCTCATCATAGTGATAAGCTGTGACACACTCATGATCACACTATAATATCCATCAGTGCATTCAGAATCACAGTCACATGAAGTGCCAGTCACTCACACACACTTGTGTTCATGAACCCTTATGGGAGGCGCTCTGGATGGGAGACAGCTATTTTTGTGAATGCAAACTGAAGTTGATAGGAGATCTGGCAGATCCTTCTCTTTCCCCACCCTTTATTTCTGCCCCAGCCTGTTCCTCTTATCAGGAAAAAGTGATTTATCATAGTAACTTACTAAACAAATTTGAGCTAATTCCCTTCCTTTCCCCACAGATAATGGAAATAGGGGACAGACTATAGAATGCTGCCTCAAAGAGGATTTTCTGGAGGATTGAATATGATAGTCCTTCTGCCTTCTCAAAGCTCCAACCCTACTTCAATAGATTGTCCCTCTTGTTTTTCCTCAAAATTTGGAAAGCTAACTGAACTTGCTCTCTAGATTCCCCAATTTGGAGGACTGTGAGGTATAAAGGAGATGATGGATGACAATGATCTTGAGATAATTTTTAAGGGAGTGAATTTGATTTGGGCCCTTTTCTGTAATCAGGGAAATTGCAGCAGGGATTTAAGCCCTTGGAGTTTTTGGCTTGATATCCTGGGGACACCTGAGTGGGAAGGGATGAATATTCCTTGTCTCTTGGGAGCAAAGAGGATGGGTCCAAGAAGAGATAAGGGTCAAATTAGGTTAATCTCAGAGGCACACTGACATAGGAAAATGCTGAGTTTCTTGCCTTGTGTCCCTGGAATGTGTCAGTCTAAACAAGGAGATACGAGGTTCCTAAAAAGGCTTTGGACCCCCAGCCTGACCCCAGTCACAACCTGCCATGACGACAACCCTACGGATCTGGAGGTCAAGTACAACTCATATCCACTTCTAATGAGGAATGGTTGAAAGACTTGCCAATATTTAATTTGGAAAAGATAAAAGTGAGGGAAACATTTTAAGAGCTTAAAAAGGGGTTGAGGGTTTATGGAATTAAAAACCCTGTAGCTGCAGGCAAAACTAGGACAAATGGATGAAAGTTAAAGTTAGATTTTTGCTCAATAAATCTTTAACAATTACAGTTTTTAAGTGAAATATATTTCCTCCTGATATTCCCCATCAATTGTGTTAGACAGTAATGTCAGGAATGAATTCACGAGTTAAATAAGGTATCTAATTTCAATTCTGTTTATGTCTGGGTAGTTTAATGACTAGCTGTGTAGGGCATTGGATGAGGGTAACTAAAGCAGGCTAGTGCACCTGCACCTTGGGGTGGGTCAAGATCTTCATTAAGCACAGAAACCTGGATTTCAAAGTAGTCTGGATTCAAATTTGAACAATTAAGAACCATGTATTTTGTAAGGAAGTTTTGTGTACTTCGACTGTGTTCATCTGTTTTTACTTTAGCTTCTTAGTAATGGTCGAAAAAAACTTTAAACCAAAATAGTTTTCCAGGAACTGAGTAGAAAAAAGGTTGGTTTGCTCCTTGTGGTCATTGCTGGTAGTAGTTTCAAGTTGCCAATAACCGGGGCTAGAGAATGAATAGAAATGTGTGGCACCGGTCAGTGGTAGATGTGTTTCACCCCTCCCCCCACTTTCACCCCCTCCCCCCACTTGATAGAATTATAGGATTTAGAACTGGAAGGGTCCTTATAAAGATCGTCTATTTTAAACCCCTCGTTTTATTGATGAAACGGAGGCCAAAAAAACTTCCTCAGGGATTCCGTGACATGGGTTATTTAGTAATAGAAGTCCCTGATGCTTGCTCATAGATGGGGTGTTCCTGATGAATGTCACTGATGGGCCGCTGGTACTATTTGGGGATCACTGATGAGGGCGATCGGTGATATTTATCAATAGCCCCTTAGAAGAGGAATTCCTGATACTGACGAGAAGTCCCTGATGAGGTCAATGATATTGATTTGGGGGGAAGAGGGGACTGCTGCAGCTCTAATGAGTAGGAGAAGAGTGAAGAAAGAAGGGTAACGATCTTCCCAAACCCACGGCTTTCCCCTTGGGGTACGGAAAACGTAAGTACCAAACCCAGTCCGCACTCATGGTGGTTCCCTTCCTCTTCCCTCCCCCCACCCAACAGCGGCAGCGGCAGAGACTGGCTGGCAGAGTCAGGATCCGGGTGAAATCCTTTACTCCACGGCACTGCTGGGGAGCGGCTGGGCCCCGGCCGGATAGACTGATGCTTGCTGGTTCCCCCGGGGCGGAACTGCCGGACGGCGGGGACTGCTTCGCCTGGAGGGGTGGGGGCCCAAGCCCCTGGACAGGCAGCTCACTAGGCGGGGAAGGGGCTCCAGCTTCTGCCTCTGGGGGGGTGCTGCGCTGTGGAGGGTTCACCGGCAAGGCTCCAGCCGCCTGGACCGGAGGGGGACTAGGGGCGGGCTAGTGAGGTAGCGAGGGGCGGGGCGCAGGCCACATCCAGCCCTCCCCCCCTTTCCCCCCTCCCCCAGCGGGTTCTGAATCTTGGGGCAAGATGAAGCCACTCCGAGGTGTAGCCGGCCTGCCACCCGAGGAATTCTCACCTCCGGGAACCCCACCTCACCCCCACCCCGAATTCTTTTTAAGACTTTCAGTTGCACCTCACCTCTTTTCCCTCCGCCACATCCGCAACCAAGGGAAGAAGTAAAAACAGCCCCAATAGATCCTAAAAAAAGGAAACCAAGTGGGGAGAGGAAGGGATGGGGGAGGGGTGGGAAGGCCCAGCCTCTCGACCCCGCAGGAGAAGGGGTCCATTTATCATGTCTCCTGCCATTTCTCATCACTTGGTCGCACACCTCCCCCGCCTCTTTTATTTCCCAAGTCCCTCTCCTCACAATTAGTCTTCCCCGCTGCCTCCACCCATTTGCCCGGTGTATCCCCAACTCACTCCTCTTCTGCCTCCAGCGCCACTTCGTATCTCTTCAACCCCGGCATGTCCTCGGCTCCAGCCGTAATCCTAAGGAGGTGAATATCGTTGGATGGGGCCTTTGGAGGTCTCAAGGCCCCTAGCATCCTCCACCCATCTCTTCTTCCTTTCCCCTGCTTTTTCTATGAATCAGGCCCTTACTGCGTCCCACACTTCACCAAGGTCCAACAGCAGTTCTCCTGAAAGTAGGAGAAGAGGAGGGTCCTCTGTCAGGGCCCAGCCGGCACCTCCCCACCTCCCTCCTCAGACGGGATCTCAATTAGGCAAAACAGAGAGGCCCCAAAGAGAGGAGGTGCCCAGGACGAGAGGAAGCTGTTATAGGTGGTTCCAAGGAGCTAAGCCTGGGTGAAGGAGCGTATGTAACTGTATTCTCAAGGAGAATTTGCCTTGCCAGGACTGCGCTCTTCCCACCAGCACCCCAAATCCCCCTCAGGAACATCGTCCTATGAGAAGAGAGGACTATGAGGTAGTGAGGAGAGGGGTTGATGGACAGGGAAAGGATTAGACCGAGAGACTTTCAGGAGATGGGGTCTGACAGAGAGGGAGAGAGAAAATGAGGGGCATTGGGAAAGGCAGGTAAAAGGATGAGGGCTGTTGACAGAATGAAGGCTGAGGGACATTGAAAGGCTTAAACAGCTGAACAGTGAGCTAGGGATAAGGGACTATTGAGATAATGGGAAATTAAGATGAGGGGGGTAGTCAGAGAGGGTTAGAGAAGGGATAACCCAGGACAGAATAGTGAGGAAAAATGGATTGAGGCAAAGGGGCCATGGAATGAGTGGTTTCTAGAGGTTATGGACTGAGAGTGAGGAAAAGTTAAGGATAGCTAAAAGGTGAAGTCTGAAAGATAATGAAAATCCAAATAGTGAGAGATAAGGAAAGGGCAGGACCCAAGAACAATAAGTGGTTGGAGATAAAGGACAATGAGGAGAGGAGGATGGGAAGTGAGGAATCACAATGAGGTATAATATACAGGGTTGAGAGATAGAGAGGGATGAAGACAGAGATGCTGAGAGGAATAGGAACTGGGGGAATAATGATGTAGATAAAAGGGAGAATAGGGAATGAAAGAGAAGGTTGTGAAAGGATGAAGTGAAGTGATGGGATAGGAGGGAATTAAGCAGTATGGAACAAGATGGACCCAAGTGAAAGGGTATGAAATGGGGAAGTGAGGAAAGGTGGATAGGAGAGTGGAAAAATGGGGGGGGGATAAGGAGGAGGATAAGCAATTAAGATGGATGGAGCACTATGGCAGAAGGAATGAGTGTTGGATAAAAAGAGTCCTGAAGGACAGTGAGAGAAAGAGGACTGAGGGAGTAGCCAGTATGAAAAAAATAGGGTTGTTGTGGAAGAATGAAGAAGGTTGAGGGAGAGGGGGGAATAAAGAAGGTGAACATAGGGGTGAATGGATGAAAGAGTGGAGTGAGGAGGTTTAGGGTATAGGGTGAATGAAGAGGATAGGGAATGAGGAGGGGAAGGGAATGAGGTAAGGGATAGAAGAGAGAGCATCTGGGAGATGAGGATAAGGGGATGTGAGGAGTGAAAAAGATGGGAGAAGAGACAGAAAGTGGAGTAATGGGGATAAGGAATGAGTTGGGTGGGGTGATAGGGAATAAAAATGTTGGAGTTGAGGAACAAGAAGAAATGAAGGTAATAAATGAGAAGTGAGAGAATTGCGATAAGAGGAGGTGATGAGAGTTTGGAGTGAGAGAAATTGGAATTGATGAAATGGGAGTGATGGGCAGTTAGGAGGGGAAATGAAAAGATAAGGAATGGAGGATGAAGGAGAATAAGTGGGGGATGAAGAGTGAGGGATAGAATAAATGAGGTGAATAAAAGATAAGTGAGAGGGATGGTAGAGATGAAGAATAAGGAGTATTGAGGGGTAAAAAGTGAAGAAAGGGAGGAATGAGGAATGAGGGAGATGATGGAAGATGGGGAGTTATAAAAGGAGATAGGAGGATTAGGAATAAAGGGGATGAGAAGTGAGAAACAGAAATGAGAAGAAAAAGAATGAGGAAGTGGGGTAGGGATGAGAAGTGAAGTGGGTGGGGGATGGGAAGATTTGAGTGTTGAGTGAGGGGATTTCGGTATTGAAGGAAGGAGAGGAAGGTTAGGAATAAGGGGAATGGGGATATTGATGAGAAGGTGATGAGAAAATAAGGAATAAGATGGAATGGAGTATGGGATGATGTGAATTTTAGGGGGGTTGGGGGATGAAGATCAAGGGAAAAGCAAAGCGAAGGGAATGGGGAAGATAAGAAAAGGGTGAATAAAAAAAGATGAGCGGTGAGATTTAACGGGGTATGAGGTGTGGGAAAGACAGGGGATGCAAAGTGAGGGGAGAGAGGAGGTTGAGCAGTGAGTGGGGGACGGTGGATGAATGGGGGTGATGGGAAGGATGGGTAGCGAGAGGAATGATGGGAGATGAGTAGCGAAGGGATGGGAATGAGGATGAGCGCAAGGAAAATGGGAGATAAGCATTGAACAGGGGTAATCGGAGGATTAGGAGGGAAAGGTATGAGAGGGGTGACGAACGTAAAGCTCGGGCTAGAGGGTGAGGGTAGGGATGGGGGAGGTGGGAAGTCACCTGGGAGGAGGGGCCTGAGGACCTGCGCAGCAGCCTGAGCTCCCTCCCTCCCTGGTTTCGCCCTAGAGACCGTTACACGGTGACGGCAACGTCATAGGGGCTGGCTGGCTAGCGGAGAGGGCGGAGCCTCCCTGACACTCACCCCGGGTGGGTCTCCGTTCCCACGTGGGCGATTCTGGGCTTCCAAAGCAGTGCCCGCTGCGTCTCGGAGGGATCCGGAGTGTTCGAGCGTGTGTGTCACTCCGATTTCCTGCCGGCAGTGGAGGTGGGGAGGGAGGAGAAGGAGGAGGTGCTATTGGACAGAAGGCATGATGGAGCAGTGGTTCCAAGCAGCAGAAAACTCCTAGTTAGGGGACAAGATGCCCTGGGGATCAAGCAGTTAGACCCAAAAAGTAAGACTCCCTTCCCTTCCTGGTCTCAGCGTTATAAGGAAGGCTCAGGCCCTTAACCCTAGGGAGGGTGCAGGATACCGAAAGAGTCAGTGCTTATGTGGGGGGACTGGGGAGAGGGAAAGTGGTTTTTTGCCAGAGTCGGGGAAAGGACCCACGCAAGAATCCTGTTAGCATCACGTGTAATGTTCCTGTCCCTGCTTCTCCTCCCTCAGTCACCTCCCCCTTCCCGCCTGTCATGGTACTTAGGGATATTTTTAAGTTCTTGGGAGGATATGGATAAAAATTAGAGGTTAACTAAGTATAGATGGGTTACAGTTTGTTTCTTTGGAAGGCATTTCCAAATCGATTAACTCATTTGGTATTTGAACCGAAGAAATAGTGAAGCTGTTTCTTCCTTCTGTGGTCCCTCTTTAATCTTATAATTCTCTCCTTAAGCACACCTCTAGCTGTCCAAATCCTCCACTTTCTCTTTATAGTACTTCCATTGAATCCCTATAAAGAATGAAATTATCCCCTCTGTTTTCTCCTTTCCCTTTACCCTCTGACATCTATCTTCACTCCACTTCCATTTTCAATCTCCCTCAAATTCCCCACCACATTTCCCTTGTCTTCCCACATAAGGCACTGCCCAGCAGCTGTTAGCCAAGAAGCAGTAGTAATAAGACTTCCCAAAGAGGCATATTTCAGAGAGTGGCTTTCCAAGCCTGAGGAACTCTTGGGTTCCTTGCAGCAGGACCCTGGAAAGATTAGAGTTAATAAAAGCATTGGGCAGAAGCAGAGCAAGAAGATGGAGGAGACTGAAGGAACGGAGAGTACTAGTTCCAAAATAGGAGGCTAAGGGAGGGGCTGTTGGTTATTCTGGAATCTCTCTTACCTCAATCCAGAAAAACAGAGAAAAAGCTCAGACAGAACAAGGTGCAGACAGGGAGACAGATGAGAAAAGAGGAGTGGGATAGAGAATGAGATAGATATAGAAAATGAAAAGAACTCCAAAAGATAGATATAGAAAATGAAAAGAATTCATAAAGAGCCTCCATGCCACCCACCCAGTGGGCAGATCTTTCTTGAAATATCCCTAGTCTTAGATTCTAGTTAAGATGAAACTATTTATAATTTGAGAGAAGGCAAAGCTCCCCTTTCTGGTGCTTTTCTTTATCAGGCAGGAGTATACTTTAACTCTTCCCATATTTACCCATCAGGGATTCTGCACACCTACATTTCTCCAAATCATCCAGATCTGTTTATTTCCAACCTATTTTTTTCCCTTCCTATCCTTGGACTTCTCTTTCCCCTTTCTTTTCCCCTCTTTCTTTCTTTTCCTCCCCTCTTTTCCTTTCCTCCCCTCTCTCTTCCTTTCTTCCCTTCTCTTTTCCTATCTCAAGGATATGAAACAGTTATTCCTGCTGAACTGATATTGGACCTTGAATTGCATTCTCTCAGCTTCAAAGGGCAAACCTAGTGTCCAGAATTTGAAGAAAAAAAACGACCCCGCATGCTGTCGTTGTCTCTCATCTTGTTCCTTTCCTAGGCTTTTAGTTCCCTCATCCGTGAAAATGTGTCTGCCCTTTTAAGGACTTTACTATGGATGTGTCTCAGTAAGAATTAATTCTGGGTTGAGATTCTCAGTATCCAAAAGAGATGTGGGCTGTGTTTATCTCATAGTCATAGATCACAGGATGTCAGAGTTGAAAGGGATCTCTGGAAGTGTCTAATTCTAACCTGCTTTCCAAAATACCTAACAGGGAATGTTAAAAATATTTGCTTGGTGTCTTGCAAATCAAATCAAAAAGTCTCTAAACTGAACAGAAAGGGGGGGAGTGCCTATATTTATCTACTAAGATAAATGTCAGAGAGAGTAGCTATAATGTAGGAAGAAGAATGGCAGGAGAAATCAATGTTCACAGAAGACAAACTCTAAGAAAGTTGCATAAATCATGGCCTTAGATGTTTGTTTAAAAATGCCTAAATATAGGCAAGAAGCAAAATCCTAATACAAGGAGGCAAATTTTCCTTCTAAGTATCACCAAGACTTGATGAAATGAGACAAAAATATGGCTCTGGAATGATATGCCTGACAAAAAAAAACACAAAAAAACCCAGTATGGATAATGAGAGGGTGTAGGAGGCATTATTAAGATCATAACAATTATCTGAGGAAATCTGGGAACAAGAAGAAAGAAAAAAAGTAAGAAGCATTTGGCTGAAGAGCCATAGAAGCAAATTTAAAAGTGGTATTGCCCTCAATAGTATACCTGAGGATCCTTGAATGAATTGAGAGAAAAAATTATTTTGAGAAACAGATCACAATCCTGGCATAGAGGCATAATATAGAAGTGATAAGGGAATTGCAATCATTCAGACATCTGCTAGAGCATATCTCTACCCAGAGCAGAACAACTGATGATGTTGACTTGCCTTAATTATAATTTTTTCCAGAACACAAAGGAACCAAGAAGGGGAATTTTATTCTGCATCTGATTCCCACCAACAGAGAGAAACTCGTTGTTGGAATGGAAATGATGGGAAACTTCAGAAGAAGCAACAATTTCATCTTAGAATTTGTGCTTGAAGAAGAGAGGAAATCAAGTATAATCTGGCGTGGATATCAGATTTTAGGAGAGTAGATTTTTAAAGGGTTCAGAGGAAATATAGGTAGAATCCAATAAACTAAAATCCTATAGAGGAAATTAGTCCAAGGACTTGGGGAAACTTTCAAGAATGAAATTCTAAGGATGCCAAGAGAAATGTCAAATGATGGGGGGGGGAAGGGAGCTGTCAAAATAGGGTGATGGAATAGTACAAGGAACTGATTAATCAATTTAGAATTTACAAAGACAGAAACTTAGAAGCAAAGACTAGTAATAAAAGATCAATACAAAGCTTGACTTAGTATAAGGCTAAGTGTTCACAATTCAAAAACTCAGAATGAGTTGGAATTGATGAGGAAAGTAAGGACAGCAAAAAGTTTTATGTTGAGGAAAAGAATATGATCAAAAATGGTATTTGATGGATAAGATGGAGAAAACAATGAGAACCAGTGACAAAGAGAAGGCATTAAATTTTAATTTTTGCTTTTATTTTCTATGCTAAGTAGAATAATGTTTTGTTTGAAAAAAAAAACAGAACAAAAATGGCTAATGGGGATGACCAGCATAAATAAGCAGATAATAACAGAACACCTTGATCCCTTGGAATGAACTAAAGTGATCTGACCCAATTAAACCACCACTTAGAATACTGAATCATTAATGGATCTGATGACTGAGATAGTGGTTTTTGAAAAATTGTAAGAGAAATGGTACTACAAGACTGTTGAAGGGGAAATGCCCCAATTTCATAAAAAGAAGTGGAATTAGCAAACTATAGGCCAGTAAACTTGTCTTAGACGTATGATAAAATTCTAAAATATATTGGGTTTTTTAAAATCAATAATATTTTAATTTTCCAAATAAATACAAAGATAGTTTTCAACATTCTCCCTCCTTCCCCAAGATAGCAAGCAATCCAATATAGGTTAAATATGTGTAATTCTTCTAAACATATAAAATATATTGTTAAAGAGGAGATTTTGCAGATAACTAGAAGAAGTAGTGATCACAAACAGCCAGCATGATTTCATCAAGAACAGATCATGCCAGGAACAACTATGCATCATAGCTAATGGAACTTGGGTCCTAGAATCAGAAGGATCTGAGTTCAGATTTGACTTTAGACACTTGTGTGTGACCCTTAATAAGTCACTTAACCCTGATTGCCTCAAAAAATAAAACAAAACAAAAGCAGAACATGCCAAACCAATCTTATTTGACTTTATTACTGAAATTGTCTTCATTGTACTAAAAATGTCCCCCACATGTAATTTGGGGATAAGGATGTGTAGCTTGAAGGCAAGTAGAATAGACATCTCTAATCTCTCCTTCCACTTTTCTCCAAAGGAAATGAATTCCTGCCAGGAGGGTAAGCAGGTGATTGAGGTAAAAAGCTTGGTCACTTTGTTTTCTTCAGAGTCAGGGAATATTGGAGTAGAATTATATCTATATACTCCTTGTATATTTTAGTCTATGGACCTAGTTTTTTCAACTGTGGGTCTCAAGCCCATATGGAATTTCATAACTGAACTGGGGTCACAAAATCATGGTTTATTATCAGTAAATGTTTGATTTATATACTGATTTTATATATTTACATACCCGGTCATGTAAAGATTTCTCAGGTGAAAAGCAGTCATGAGTAGAAAAAGCTCAAGAATCTCTGCCCTACGCCAGATATGCCTAGACTAGATATATAGAGACCATATATAGGTATATGAAATAGATAGACAAATCAAACACTTACTGATAATAAATCATAATTTTGTGACCCCCCATCCCCAATCCAGTTACACAACTACAAAGTTTAAGAAGCCTTGGTCTAGGGAACATGATTTTCAAGTTCAAGCTAACTTCCAATCACCATTTTATTAATGGGGGAAGCAGAAATTCAAGATTTCTATTTAAGGTTTGGTTTCTGTTCTACCAAATATCAATTCCACAATGAACACACATAGAAATTAGCAAATAAAATCCATTTATCCAATTCTATTGCAAAACAAATAAGAGAACATATACATAGGAAAATACATATTAGATAATAAAGAAGCTCTCCCATCCAGAGCAAGTTAACTTAGATCAATTAAGAGAGTATCCCAGATTTCACTTAAGAGGAAAATCCCAAAGTCTCTAGCACAATAAACTCTGAGGATAGCAAGTTTATGGAGATTACCAGCTTCCCTTATGTCAGTTTATTCCTAGAATCCTATTTTCCCTTCAGCATTCCGAAGTGGGGTATTTTCTATTTTCTTTCTCAAAGCTGGAAGCCAGAAATGCCTGAAGCAACTACAGAACCCAAGGTCCCTAAAGAGATTCAGAGCAATGGAAAGAGAATAAAGAGACTGCCAAGCTGGAAGTGACTGAAGAGAGTTTTCTCTCCCGTTCTCACCAACTCTGCCCTGTCCCTCAAGCAGGCTTGGGGCTTTCATCTTCACCACTGACAGGAGAGTCCCATATCAATGCGCTTTGGGACTCAAGTTACATGTGCATCAAGAGAAAACTAGAGATACAATTTATTTAAATTTTAAAGAAGATTGATACACCTTTTCTGGAAAACATGGAGAGTTGATGGACTAGATTATAGCACAATTAGATGGATTCAGAATTCATGTAATATCCAAAGGGTTGTTCTTAAGGGTTTGATGTCAGCATGAAGGAAGGATTCCAGCAGAGCTCTCCAGGACTCTTACACTTATTTTGGTGCTGTTTTATATTATATTCAATAAGATCTTTCCCAAGTTTGTAGATGACCCAAAACTGGTGTGGACAGCTTCCAAACTGGATGACAAAGACAGGATGTATATAGATCATAAGATTTCAAGCTGAAAGGGCACATCTAATCCAACTGCCTCTTTTACAGATGGAGAAACTGAAGCCTAGAGAAAGAGAGTGACTGGTTCATTTAGATCAAGTAGGTGGTAAGTGCCAGTATAAAGAAAAAGACCCAGCTTCAAAGACTCCAGAACTAATACTCTCTCTATTGTGTGCTGATTCAGGTGCTGCTAGCCTCTTTACTGCTCAGACCACAAATGAAATAATTATGTTCAGAACTTGATGCCGCATTTTAGGAAGAACATTGAAAAGCTGGTGAACTTCAGAGTTAAACCAAACAGCATAATAAGGTACTTCATGTTCAGCCATATGCTCCCCTTCTCCCATCCCTTCTCCCTTAATATAAGCTACTTGACAACAGAGAATATTTCATATTTGTCTTTGTATTATCAGGACCTTGCATTGTGTCTAACAAGCATTTAATAAATGCTAAGTGAATGAAGAATGAATAGTTAGTTGAAAGAACTGGGATATATAACTCTGAGAAGATGCAGGAGGGACATAATTTATATCTTTAAATATTTGGAGGGCTGTTGCTTAGAAGATGGACTAGATATATTTAGTTTGACCTCATAAAGCAGAAATAGAAATGAATGAGCAAATGTTGTAAATAGGAAAATTTTAGTTTGATATGAAGAAAATCTTAACTATTAGAACTATTCTGAGACAGCTAGGTAGTACCAGTGGTTATAGCACCAGCATTGGAGACAGGAGGATTTTAATTCACTTTGAATGTGACCCTGAGCAAGTTATTTAATGCTGATTACTTTTATTATTTCTTTTTGTTTTTTTCCTGAGGCAACTGGGGCTAAGTGACTTGCCCATGGTCACACAGCTAAGGCGGTATGAAATGTCTAATGCTGGATTTGAACTCAGGTCCTCCTGACTTCAAGTTCAGCACTCTATCCCCTGTGCCATCTAACTGTCTCTACCCCAATTATCTTTATTTTTTATATTGTTTTATTTTTTCTAGTTATACATGTGCATTTTTAAAAATACACATTTCTTTATGAGTTATGCAGGGAGAAAAAAATCAGAACAAAAGGGAAAAATCACAAGAGAAAAAAACAGAAAAAGAAAAAAAAAGTGAACATAGCATGTGTTGATTTACATTCTGCCTCCATAGTTCTCTCTCTGGATTGAGATGGTGTTTTCCATGCAAAGTTTATTGGGATTGCCTTGGATCACTGAACCTCTGTGAGGAATCAAGTCTTTCATAGTTGATCATTGCGCAAATCTTGCTGATACTATGTACAATGTATTCCTGGTACTGCTTGTTTCATTCAGAATCAGTTTGTGCATATCTTTTCAGGTCTTTCTAAAATCAGCTTGTTCATCATTTTTTGTAGAACAATAATATTCCCTTACTTTCATATACCATAACTTATTCAGCCATTCTCCAACTGATGGGCATCTACTAATTTTCCAATTCTTTGCCACCACAAAAAGAGCTGCAACAAACATTTTTGCACATATGGGTCCTTTTCTTTCCTCCAATTACCTTTAAAAAAAACTTCCAAAGTGGGATGGGCTGCCTTTAGAGGTAATGGGTTCTCCAATCTATCAACAAGTACTTATCACTTACCTAGAATGTTCCAGGTTCTGTCCTGTCCTATATGTTAAGGATATAAGTACAAAGAATGAAACGATCTCTTCAAAAAAGTCTGGATGACCATTAGTCAATATATGTCATTAAGGGAATTCCTTTTCCCTCATGGTGGTACCCAGTGGCAACTGAATCTCTTCTAATTCTGAAATTTGGTAATTCTCTTAACCTCCTCATTTTATAGATAAAGAAATTATGACCCAGAGAAGTTTAAAAAGAATTTGCCCAAGGCTAGTGAGGAACTAAGACTAGGAGTCCATCATCACAGAATCATAGAAAAGTAGAGAAGGAGGCCTTTTTATTATTATTAAACCTTTTTATTTGCAAAACATATGCATAGGTAATTTTTCAACATTGACCTTTGCAAAACTTTCCGTTAAAAATTTTTCCCTTCTACCCCCCCACTCCCTCTCCTAGATGGCAGGAAATCTAATACACGTTAATTATGTTAAAATAGTTGACAGATCGAATATGTATATATATATTTATACAGTTGTCTTGCTATACAGAAAATAAAACCTGAGAAGGAAAACATAATGTAAGCAAACATCAATAGAGAGTGTGAAAATGCCATGTTGTGGTCCAGACTCAGATCCCACAGGTCTCTCCCTGGGTGTATATGGCTTTCTTCATCATTGAACAACTGGGACTGGTTTGACACATCTTATTATTGAAGAGAACCATGTCCTTTAGAATTGATCATCATATAGTCTTGTTATTGCCGTGTATAATGATCTCCTGGTTCTGCTGATTTCACTCAGCATTAATTCATGTAGGTCTGTCTCTCCAGGCCTCTCTGAAATCATCCTGCTGGTCGTTTCTTACAGAACAATAATATTCCATAACATTCATATACCATAACTTATTCAGCCATTCTCTAATTAATGGGCATCCATTCAGTTTCCAGTTTCTAGCCACTACAAAAAGGGCTGCCACAAACATTGTACATGTGAGTTCCTTTCCTTCCTTTAAGATCTCTTTGAAATATAGGCCCAATAGAAACACTGCTGGGTCAAAGGGTATGCACAGTTTGATAACTTTTTGAGCATAGTTCCAAATTGCTCTCCAGAATGGCTGGATCCGTTCACAGTTCCACCAACAATGTATTAGAGTCCCAGTTTTCCCACATCCCCTCCAACATTCATCATTATCTTTTCCTGTTATTTTAGCCAATCTGACAGGTGTGTAGTGATATCTCAGAGTTGTCTTAATTTGCATTTCTCTGATCAGTAGTGATTTGGAGCACCTTTTCATATGACTAGAAATAGTTTCAATTTTTTCATCTGAAATTGTTCGTGTCCTTTGACCATTTATCGATTGGAGAATGGCTTGGAATCTCATAAATAAATATGAGACAATTCTCTATATATTTTAGAGATGAGACCTTTATCAGAACCCTTAAATGTAAAGATGATTTCCCAATTTATTGCTTCTCTCCTAATCTTGTCTGCATTAGTTTTGTTTGTACAAAAACTTAATATAATCAAAATTATCTATCTGGTGTTCAATTAAGAGTTCCAATTCTTCTTTGGACCCAAATTCAGAAGGAGGCCTTCTTGATGGTACTCCAGCACTTTGACAGCATTCTGAGTCATCAGGAACAGTCCACGTTAATCTCCAGGACCCATCCTTTACTCTCAAGCATAGAATTTTATACTAAGTTATTTCTCTGAGACCCCAACTCCTCAGCTCTCACACTTTTAAGGGTATCTGCCATCTGCCTCTAAGGATCTCAGAATTAAGAAAAATTTTAGGGGCCATCTAGTTCAACTCCTATCTGAGCAGAATTTCCTTGCAATGATTTTCTCCACTTGCTGCACATCAAGAGAGCTTTTTTAAATTATGAATTTAAATCATCAACAAACACTAAGAAACAAAAAGGAAAAGGGACAAAAATATTTATAACAGTTCTTTTAGTGGTGGCAAAGAATTGGAAATTGAGGGGATGTCCATCAATTGAGTAGTGGCTGAACAAGTTGTGGTGTATGATTGTAATGGATTACTTTATGTTATAAGAAATGATGAGCTGGATGCTCTAAGAAAAAACCTGGAAAGACTTACATGGATTGAGGCAAAGTGAAATGAGCAGAACCAGAACATTGTATACAGCAACATTAATATTGTGTGATGATCAACTATGAATGACTTAGCTGTTCTCAGCAATACAATGATCCAAGACAATTTCAAAGGACTCGTGATGAAAAATGTTATCTATACCCAGAGAAAGAACTGATGGAGTTTGAATGCAGTTTGAAGCATACTTTAAAAAAAAACTTTATTTTTTTGGAGGGAGAGTCCTTCATTTTCTTTTACAACATGACTAAAATGAAAATGGTTTTTGTGTGACTGCACATATACATAATTTGTATCAAATTGTTTGACTTCTTGGGGGGGAAGGGAAGAGAGAATTTGGAAATTCAACATTTTAAAAAACAAATGTTAAAAATTTTTTTTCATGTAATTGGGGAAAACATTCAATAAAAATAAACAGACTAATATTTCAGGATACAAAGAGCAAAAAAGCACCTGAAACATATGTATTATTTGACTTTTTAAAAAAAAAGTATATATTATAAATTACTTTTTTTAAAATTATGCTTTCAATTTTATTGAACATTGAGATACTGAGATCCACTATGTCTGTTTTTTCCCTTGTCTAGTCTCTTCCATTTATTTGCCTCTTTATTTTTTTAACCACTATCAAATGGGCTTTGACTATTGTTGCTTTGTAATATAGTTTGAAGTCTGGAAGTGATACCCTTTCAATAAATCTCTTTTTAACAATTTTTCAAGAAAAAAAGTATATATTAAAAGGAGTGCAACTTAATGAATAGAGAGTTGCCCTCAGGATTAGTAAATCTTGTATGCAAGTTCCTCCTTTGCCAGATATTAGCAATGTGATGCTGGGCAAGCCATTTAATCTCTCAGCACTCAAGACAACTCTCTTAAAACACTAAATTAGAAGGTATCAACCTACATTGGTACAAGGAGCTCCATATGCTAGTGACATAAGTCTGATTTTAAAATTAAAGTGAATAGAACAGTAAAAAAAATTATTACCCTTCTTGTTTGTGTCTCCTTTTGAAATTTTTTTCTTCTGTGTCATTTTCATTGTTTTACTGATGCTCTTTTCTTTTCTTTTTGAATCTGTATTCCTTCCTTTGAAGCTCTCCCAAATAAGTCTTTCCTTGTAACAAATTATGGTCAAGAAAAACAAATCAGTTGACCATGTCTGAAGATGTGTGCCACATTCTACCCCTCTAGTACAATCCATCACCTCTCTACTGAGAGGCAGGAAGCATATTTCATCACTAGCTTTCTGAAGTCATGATTGATCACTGTTCTGAGCAGAGTTCTGAAGTCTTTTTCCCTAAGAGAGCTGTCTGCAACTTATCACATTATCACATCAGACCCAAACCATTTCATTGGCTCTTGATTTCAAATTCAATAAACATTTTTTTAATTTAAAATTTTTTCTAATTATATGTGCAATTTTCAATATTCATTTTTTTGAAAGATTTTGAGTTCCAAATTTTTCTCTCCCTTCTTCCCCTCCCCCCTTCCCAGGACAGCAAGCAAACTGATGTAGGTTATACATGTGCAATCATGTTAAATATATTTCCACATCAGTCATGTTTTGCAAGAAGAAAGAAAAGGAAAAAAATCATAAGTGAAAATAGTAGGCTCCAATCTATAGTCAGATTCCATCAGTTCTACCTCTGCATCTTGGTAGC
>JAJPUD010023704.1:0-16981 GCA_023553655.1 Myrmecobius fasciatus
TACATACATATCCCTTTTCTTGGATCTTTTTGGGATACAAACCTGAGAGATATTGCTAAGTGAAAAGATATGTACACTTTTATAGCCTATATAATGCTTTTTGGTGCTACACACACACACACACACACACACACACACACACACACACACAGACATGCAGACACGTGAGGGGAGAAGGTTCCCGCTCTATCCCTCAAAACGTCCTTCATAGAAAGACTGATTCAGTCTGCTTGAAAGCTTAACTTTAGGCACAGGCTTCACCGTTTGCTCTGTCAGGATGCCTCTTATGTCATAGGACTTCATTTCTCAGGAAATGAGTTCAGCAACTTCCTGGGCTCCCCACAGTCCAAATGAATGAACGTGTCAGTGCCGAGAATACTTGGAAATCTTACAGAATAGCACAGGGCACTCTTTCCAATGAGAGTGCCAGAAAGCTCAAGGTCCCTCTACCCCTCTAGGAAAGCCCAGGTCAGAGGCTGAGAGCCTTAGAAATTAGATTAATTTCTAATTAATTAATGAAAACCCCTATATTTACAAAAAAATAAATTGTTCATATTAGAAGAAGAGGAAATAGAATACTGAACCATCTCAGAAAAAGAAATTGAACAAGTCATAAATGAGCTCCCAAAGGGGGAAGAAGCAACTCTGAAGACCCTAAAGATTTACAAGTGAATTAAACCAAACAAAAAACTAGCTAATTCTAATACCATATGAACTATGTGAGAATAATTGAAAAAGAAGGCACCCTACGAATTATTTCTATGACACAAATATGGGTTTGATATCTAACTAGGGAGAGCCAAAACAGAGGGAAAAGACTGTAGAACAATTTTCCCAATCAATATTGATACAAAAAATTAAACAAAATGTTTGCAAGGACATTTCTGTGACATATCATAAACAGCATAGCCCATACCTAAGCAGAACTTATACATGAGTCCAAATCCCCTTACCCCTTTCCAGGTTATACAATCTGCTGATTGATGGGGTCCTCAATGGTGGGTGGGGTTGATAGAAATTGAAGCACATATAAAGTTGTTCCCTGGGGCAGGCAGGAAGAGGGCTCTGATAGAGTTCAGTTTAGCTCTGTGGTCCCACCTTCTGTGTAATCCAGTCAGAAATCCAAGTTACATAAATTCCCTGAGGCTAAATTTCCCCTAGAAATCTGCTTATGGCCCATGCCATTGGTACTGAATCCCCTGAGTCTGCCACAACAATCTCCTTCCCCTTCCCCCATGCCACATGGTGTCTCTGCTAACTCCACTAGGCTTTCCGACCACACTTCTTCTTATGGCTAACTCTTTTAGGGTGCTGAGTCCCTTTCAGGATTTAGTCTCCCAGCTAAGGGAATACCCTCACCCCAGGGTCATACAAAGGGTGTTCTCTTTCTCCTGGTAAATGGCAAGTTCCACTAGGGAATGTGTCTTTCATTATTAGTTATTAGAACTCCTTTCTATGCTCTCCCAACTCTATTTCATAATTACAATTCCCAGTGTCTTTTATATCTCTTCATTTTGTCTGTGACCTATTCCCCTAAATAAATCTGTCTTTTGCCCAAGTAAATGACCATTATGAAGTCTTCACATAACCAAATCCCAGCTTTTGGTGCCTACCGTCATCTGGTACCTAAGTAACATTCGATGCTACATCAGCCACATTAGTGTGGGAAATAATATATTCTGCTCCTCCTGTGCTCTCAGTGTGTTCTTCATCCTTCCCTTTTTCTCAAGATAATCAAAACATAAGAAAAGCACTTCCAGGTCCTCTTATTTGACTCCCTCTATAAAACCTTATGGCATTAGATCCTTGTATCATCTTCCCCTCAGGTAGACTATAAATAGCTCATTCTTCTAAGTCCCTTTGGATTACTTCCATTTACCTTTTTATGTTTCTTTTTTTTAATTAAAGCTTTTTATTTGTGTAACATATGTATGGGTAGTTCCTCAGTATTGATCTTTACAAAGCTTTCCATTACAAATTTTACCCCCACTCCCCACCCCTCCCCAAGATGGCAGGAAGTCCACTACATGTTAATTATGTTAAAATACTAGACAAGTTGTGCAAGAAAAATCCTGTCTACAAGAAAATAAAAAAAGAAAATCAGAGAAAGGAAACACAATGTCTATTTTGCCTTTTGGAATGTTTCTTTCCATTCCCTCCAAATCTAACTACTTTTGTGTGTGATCCCGTGATTCCTTCATACTTGAGTGCTTCCCCTCTGATTTCTTGCAATAGTTTCGTTTTTAACCAGGCAGCTCTGGATTTTGGCTATACCATTGAGTGTTTCTATTTTAATTTCTTTTTAGGAGATGACTTGTGGATATTTTCTATTTTGGAGTGTCCATCTATTTATAAGTCTGGGGAGTTTTCTTTCGTTATTTTAAAAATATAACAACAGCAGATTAAGCCTCTAAACTGGTTTTGGAGTGAAAATATCCACAAATAATTGGAGTACAATACATTTCCAGAAGAAGATACCTTGGAAGAACATCAGAACAGGTCTGTTTCAGTTGGGCAGATGGACAGTCTGCCAAGCCCAGACAGCAGCACAGACCGGGCAGGAAGCCAGGCCAGGACTCAGAGCATGGTGGGTTCTAAGTACCTGGGAAGTTTCTGTCAGCCTCTTAGGCCCTTCTGCCCTGGTTGCAAGCAGGTGCATTGACAGATCTGCTGTTTGAAAAAAGGTAGATTGTAAACCCCTGAGAATGCTGGCCCTGGCCCCGATTACACAGCACCAGAAGTCACTCAGCGGAACTGCCCCAGGGCTGTGGTTCCTTTGCTTTGAACAGACCTCAAGCTTTAAAAAATGAATAAAAATATATGAATATAAATATGAAATTAAAAAATTTAAAAAAGTAAAAAACTTGCTCACCAAAGACAGCTTTTATAGAGAGAGAAGAAAAGACTTCAGATCCTGAGGTACCTAATGGTGAAGTAACTCCAGAGGAAGCTGCAAAGGGAGACATGACCTGGTCCCCATTTCACAATGCTTTCCTGGAAGATTGCTGAAAGAATCTCAAAAAGAGTTAAAAGAAAAATGGGGAAATGAAATGAGATCACTGCAAGAAGGATATAATGACCTAGAAAAGAGATATGAAAAAAAAAAAAACCACCAACTCACTGAAAAACAAAACTAGTGAAATGGAAAGATACTACAATGAACAACAAAATTTACCTGGCCAATTACAAAAGGAGTTAAAAAGGTAACTGAAGAAAATAACACACTAAAATTTAGAATTGAACAAATAGAAGTGAATGACTCAATAAGACTTCAAGAATCAGTCAAAAAAAACAAAATGAAAAATAGAAGAAAATATGAAATATCTCCTGGAAAAACCACTGACCTGGAAAATAGATCTAAGAGAGAACATCTGAGGATTATTGGACTTCCTGAAAGCCATGATGAAAAAAAGAACCTAGACAATATCTTCCAGGAAATCATGAAAGAAATCTGCCCTGATGTTTTAGACTCAGAAGGTAATTCTGAAAACAGAAGTCAAGAGAAGCATAAAAATGTAAAAAGGAAAGGACTCTTGAGAACTTTTTTTCTACTGTGGGGATACTTAAAGATTGGGGGTACAATTTGATATTACTTTGATAATAAGAAAAAGAAAATCAAAGGGGGAAAGGCTATCATAGTGGGGGAAAGAGGGAAAAGGTGGTAAAATAAGGTTAAAAAAGGAGGTAAAAATAAGGTAAAACGTAATGAAGAAGCAAAGAAAACATAAAATAATTGAGGGAAAGAAGAGAGGGAGATGAGCATTGTGTAAATCTTATTCCTGTCAGATTGGGCTCTAAAAGGGTATATCAGACACATTTGGTTTCACTGAGAAACTTGTCCTTCCTTATAGGAAAGTGGGAGGGAAAGGAGAAAAAGAAAGGGATAGACTAGTAGAAGGGAAATTAGAAGAATCAGGGAAAAGGAGTAAATTTGATATTTTAAATGAAATGGAAGAATACTACAAAAATATAGATTTCCCAGGTTAACAGAAGAGGAAATAAACTATTTAATAGCCCCATTTTACAAAAAAGAAGATCAGTGAAATAGGATAGAATCACAAGACAAAGTAGGCAATAACTATAGCAATTTAGCCTTTGATCAACCCAAAGACCCCAGCTTCTGGGATAAGTATTCACTATTTGACAAAAACTGCTGGGAAAATTGAAAACTAGTGTGGAAGAAATTAGAGCTTGCCCACATCTAACACCATATACCAAGATAAGATCTAAATGGGTTCATGAGCTGGATATAAAGAGTGATACTATGAGTAAATTAGAGGAACGTAATATAGTTTACCTCTCAGACCTATTGAGATGGTATAACTTTATGTCCAAAGAAGAAGTGGATCTCCTAATTGAAAAACCAGATAGATAACTTTGACTATATTCAGTTAAAAAGTTTTTGTACAAACAAAACCAATGCAGTCAAGATTAGGAGGGGAGTAATAAAGTGGGAAATCATCTTGACATTTAAGAGTTCTGATAAAGGTCTCATTTCTAAAATATATAGAGAATTGTCTCATATCTATAAGAATTCAAGCCATTCTCCAATTGATAAAGGGTCAAAGGATATGAACAGACAATTTTCAGATGATGAAATTAAAACTATTTGTAGTCATATGAAAAGGTGCTCCAAATCATTATTGATCAGAGAAATTCAAATTAAGACAACGCTGAGATACCACTACACTCCTGTCAGATTGGCTAAAATGACAGGAAAAGATAATGATGAATGTTGGAGGCGATTTGGGGAGACTGGGACATTGATGCATTGTTGGTGGAGCTCTGAACGGATCCAACCATTCTGGAAAGTAATTCGGAATATGCTCAAAAAAGTTATCAAACTATGCATACCCTTTGACCCAGCAGCATTTCTATTGGGCTTATATCCCAAAGAAATCTTAGAGGAAGGAAAGGGCCCCACATGTGCAAGAATGTTTGTGGCAGCCCTTTTTGTAGTGGCTAGAAACTGGAAACTGAAGGGATGCCCATCAATTGGAGAGTAGCTGAATAAATTATGGTATATGAATGTTATGCAATATTATTGTTCTGTGAGAATCGACCAACAAGATGATTTCAGAGAGGCCTGGAGAGACTTACATGAACTGATCCTGAGTGAAATCAGCAGAACCAGGAGATCATTGTACACGGCAACAACAACACTATGTGATGATCAATTCTGATGGGCATGGTTCTCTTCAACAATGAAACGTTTCAAACCAGTTCCAATTGTTCAGTGAAGAAATCCATAAACACCCAGAGAGAGGTGTGTGAAATGTGGACTACAACATAACATTATCATGCTCTCTATTGATATTTGCTTGCATTGGGTTTGCTTTCTCTGATTTTTCTTTCTTGTAGATACGATTTTCCTTGAACAAAAAATGAAGTGTGGAAATAGGTATACATATATTCGATTTGTTAAGTATTTTAACATAATTAACATGTAGTGGATATCCTGCCATCTAGTGGAGGGGTAAGGAGGAGGGGGGGAACAATATGTAACAGAAAGCTTTGTAAGGGTTAATGCTGCACAATTACTCATACGTATGTTTTGCAAATAAAAAGTTTTAATTAAAAAAAATAAGGGAGAACTTTCCTCCAATGAAAAGGAAATTAGAGTAATAATTAGGAGTTATTTTGCCCAACTTTATGCCAATAAATTTGATAATCTGCATGAAATGGAGGAATATCAACAAAAATATAGACTGCCCAGGTTAACAGAAGAGGAAATAAATTATTTAAATAGCCCCATTTTAGAAAAAGAAATAGAACAAGGTATTAATGAACTCCCTAGGAAAAAAATCTCCTGGGCCAGATGGATTTACATGTGAATCTACCAAACATTCAAAGAACAATTAATTCCAATACTATACAAACTATTTGAAAAAATTGGGAAAGGAGGTATACTACCACATTCCTTTTATGTTACAGATATGATGCTGACAGCTAAACCAGGTAGGGTGAAAACACAGAAAGAAAATTATAGATCATGAATATTGATGCAAAAATTATAAATAAGATATTAGCAATTAGATTAAAGAAAGTAATCTGCAGGATAGTAGACTGTGACCAGTAGGATTTATACCAGGAATGGAGGAGTGGTTCAATATTAGAAAAAGTATCAGCAAAATCAACTATATTAATAAACAAACTAAGAAAAATCATATGATTATCTCAATAGATGCAGAAAACACATTTGATAAAATCCAACATTGATTTTTGTTAAAAACACTAGGGAGTATTGAAATAAATGGACTTTTCCTTTAAATGTTCAGTAGTATCTATATAAAAATATCAGCAAGCATCATATGTAATAGGGACAAAGTAGAACCATTCCCAAGAAGATCAGGAGTGTAACCAGGCTGCCCACTGTCACCATTACTCTTCAATATTGTATTAGAAATGCTAGCTTTGGCAGTAAGAGAAGAAAATGAGATTAAAGGAATTAGAATAGGTCATGAGGAACCCAAATTATCACTCTTTGCAGATGACCTGATGGTATACTTAGAGAACCCGAGAGACTCAACTAAAAAACTACTACAAACAATTCACAACTTTAGCAAAGTTGCAGGATACAAAATAAATCCACATAAATCATCAGCATTTTTATGTATTACCAACAAAGTTCAGCAGCAAGAGATACAAAAAGAAATTCCATTTAAAATAACTGTTGATAGTATAAAATATTTGGGAATTTGTCTCTGAGGAAAAGTCAGGAACTACAGGAACTAAACAACAAAACACTCTCCACACAAATAAAGTCAGATCTAATCAGTTGGAAAAATATCAAGTGCTCATGGGAAGACTGAGTGAATATAATAAAAATGACAATACTACCTAAATTAATACACTTATTTAGCGCAACACCAATCAGACTCCCAAGAAATTATTTAACATATCTCACAAAAATAGTAACAAAGTTCTTCTGGAAGAACAAAAGGTCAAGAATTTCAAGGGAATTAATGAAAAACAAATGCTGATGAACGTGGCCTAGCTGTACCAGATCTAAAGCTATATTATAAATCAATGATCATCAAAAACATTTGGTACTGGCTAAGAAAAAGAATAATGGATCAATGGAACAGGATAGGATCACAGGACAACACAGTCAATAACTACAGCAATTTAGTGTTCCACAAACCAAAAGAACCCAATTTTGGGGATAAGAACTCACTATTTGACAAAAACTGCTGGGAAATTTGGAAACTAGTATGGAAGAAATTAGGGCTTGACCTACAGCTAACACCACATTCTAAGGTAAGATCTAAATGGATTCATGATTTAGAGATAAAGAGTGATAATTACAAGCAGATTAAAGAAACATAGAATAATTTTCCTCTCAGATCTGTGGCGAAGGGATGAATTTGTGTCCACAGAAGATTAGAATTCACAACTGACCACAAAATAGATAATTTTGATTATTTTAAGTTACAAAGATTTTGTACAAACAAAACTAATGCAGACAAGCTTGAAAGGGAAGCAAAGTAGGAAATCATTTTTACATTCAAAGGTTCGAATAAAGACCTCATTTCTCAAATACATAGAGAATTAACTCAAATTTTTAAGAATTCAAAACATTTTCCCATTGATAAATGGTCAAAAGATATGAGTAGACAATTTTCAGATGAAGAAATTAAAACTATTTGTAATCATATGAAAAGGTGCTCCAAATCACTACTGATCAGAAAAATGCAAATTAAGACAACTCTGAGATACCAGTAAATATCTGTCAGATTGGCTAAGATGACAGGAAAAGAAAACGACAAATGTTGGAAGGGATGTGGGAAAAATGGGACACTGATACATTGTTGGTAGAACTGTGAACTGATCCAACCATTCTGGAGAGCAATTTGGAGCTATGCTCAAAGAGTTATCAAACTGTGCATACCCTTTGACCCAACAGTGTTTCTACTGAGCCTATATCCCAAAGAGATCTTAGAGGAGGGAAAGGGAACCACACGTGCAAGAATGTTTGTGGAAGTCCTTTTTGTAGTGGCTAGAAACTGGAAACTGAATGGATGCCCATCAATTGGAGAATGGCTCAATCAATTATGGTATATGAATATTATGGAATATTATTGCTCTGTAAGAAACGACCAACAAGATAATTTCAGAGAGGCCTGGAGAGAACTACATGAACTGATACTGAGCGAAATGAGAAGAACAAGGTGATCATTGTATACAGCAACAACACTATACGATGCTCAATTCTTATTGACGTGGTTCTCTTCAACAATAAGATGTTTCAAACCAGTTCCTAATGTTCAGTGATGAAGAAAGTTATATGCATCCAGAGAGAGGCCTGGGGGAACTGAGTGTGGACCACGACATAACATTTTAATGCTTTCTGTGAATGTTTGATTGCATTTTATTTTCCTTCTTAGGTTGTTTTTTTTCTCTTTCTAGATCCAATTTTTCTTGTGCAGCAAGATAACTCTATAGAGATGTATGCATATATTGGAATTATTATATATTTTAACATACTTACCATTGGAAAAAAAAAGAAATTAGATTATCAGAAACACCAGCTGTAAAGATTTTTTTTTCCCAGCTTTGTACTTCCCTTTTAGTCTTGGTTACAGTGGTTCTATCCTGATGAATATTTACAAAAAATAAATAGTTCATATTGAAAGAAGAGGAAATAGAATACTGAACTATCTCAGGAAAAGAAATTGAATAAGTCATAAATGAGCTCGCAAAGAGGGAAAAAGCAACTCAGAGGACCAGAAAGATTTACAAGTGAATTCAACCAAAAAAAAGCTAATTCTAATACCATATAAACTGTTTCAGAATAATTGAAAAAAGAAGGAACCCTACCAAATTCTTTCTATGACACCAATATGGTTTTGATATCTAACTAGGGAAAGCCGAAACAGAGGGAAAAGACTGTAGAACAATTTTCCTAATGAATATTGATACAAAAACATAAACAAAACACTTGCAAGGATATTACTGTAACATATCATAAAGAGCTTATCCCATACCTAAGCAGAACTTATACCCGGAATAGAGAGCTGGTTCCTTATAAGGAAACCATAAGCATAATTGACCAAATTTATAACAAAAGTAACATTATTTCAATAGACGCTTTAAAAGATTTTGATGAAATACAATGCCCATTTCTACGAAAAACATTAGAAAGCATGGGAATAAATGAAGCTTTTCTAAAATGATAAACAGACTTTCTCCAAAACCAAGAAAGTATTATTTTTAATGGGAACAAACTAAAAGCATATACAATAAATTTGGGTGCACAAAGACTCCCATTAGTACATTATCCAATAGAACATTGGATATTCTAGTTTTTATAGTAATAACAGACAAAAAAAATGAAGTAATAAAGCATAGTGAAAGAGGAAATAAAACCATCACGGTTGCAATATATAAAATAAACCTATACAAATCATTGACACTTCTGTGAGTTACCTACTGGGAAAGATAGAATGCAAAATTCCATTTAAAGTAACTACAGATAATGTAAAATACTGGGGAACCTAGCTGCTAAGACACATGTTAACATATGAACAGAATTACAAAATACTCTGCATACCAATAAAGGCAGCTCTGAATAATTAAACCTGGGTAGACCAAACAATTATATGAAACATGAATATACGGGGGCAATAGGTGGCAGAATGGATAAAGAACTAGCCCAATAGGACCTGAGTTCAAATCTGGCATTAAACACTTAACACTTACTAGCTGTGTCACTCTGGGCAAGTCACTTAAACCCAACTGCCTTAGCCAAAAACAAAAAAAAATGAACATACTTCCAAAATTAATTTCTTTTTTCAGTGTCATATGAAACTTCCATAGTATAATTTTATATAGCTAGGAAACATCATATATAGAACAATAAAAGTTAGATATCATCAAGGAAATCAATGGAAAAAGAGAAGGAAGGGTTAGGGCTGGCCATAACTTACCTCAAACAATATGGCATAGCCATAACCTGCAGAACAATTTATTACTGGGTAAGAAACAAAATTTTGATAAGACAACTCACTGGTCATAAATATTCTTTTTATTTTTTTCTTCTTTTTTCCTTTTTATTTAGTATTTTATTTTCCTCAGTTACAAGTAAAAACAAGTTTTGACATTTGTTTTAAAAACTTTGAGCTCCAAATTCTTTCCCTTCCTCCCTCCCAAAATATTCTTTTCCAATAACCCTAAAGATGAATCTAGTGCATATCACTAGATGGTCAATATCAAAATCAGACTGATTATAAAATCAGTCGCCAAAGGTAGAGACATTAGAGTCAGCTAAAACAAAGACCTGGATCTGATTGTGCACTACATCATGAGTTTCTTATTGCAAAATTTACACGTAATTTGACGAAAGTACGGAAAACCAGCAGACCATATAGGTGTTACCTTAAATAACAGCCCTTATGAATATGAACTGGAGGTGATGAATAGTTTTAAGGGATTAGATCAGCTAGATGGGGTACCTGAAGAACTGCAAACAGAGTTGTTTGCAATGTTGTACAGGAAGCAACAAGAAAAAAAAATTGCAAAGAAAAAGAGCAAAATAGCAAATTGACTGTGTGATGAGGCTTTATGAAGAGTGGGAAAAAGAAGGAAAGGGAAAGGGAAAGATACACCCAACTGAACGCGGAATTCCAGAGAATAGCAAGAAGAGATAATCAGGAGGCTTTCCTAAAAAGAGCAATGTAAAGAAATGGAAGAAATCAATAGAAAGGGACAGACAAAACCCAATGAAATTAGAGAAATTGAGGTACTGTTTCATGCAAAAATGATAGTAATTAACAGAAGCAGAAGAGATTGAGAGTAGGTGGCAAAAATGCCCAAAATGCAAGGAAAATGGCTGGCTTACTAACCTAGAGTAAGACATCCTGGAGAATAAAGCCAAGGGGGCTTTAGGCCTGCTAAGCATTACAAATAAGGACAATGGAGGTAAAGGAATTCCAGCTGGGCAGTTTAAAATCCTTAAAGATGATGTCATGAAAGTGCTGCCCTCACTGTACGGAGAATTTGGGAAATGTAACAGTGACCACTGGATTGGAAAAGATCAGTTCCTGTCCCAGTGGTAAAGAAGGGCACTAACAAGGAATGTTCAAATTGCCAAACAATTGTACTCATTTCACGGCCAACAAGCTTATACTTGAGATTGTGCAAGTCAGGCTTCAGCAGTATGGAAACTGAGATGGATCAGAAGAGTCAATTTGTTTTTGAAACAACTAGAGACCAAAGTGCAGAACTGCCGAATTATGGAGAAAGTAAGGGAGCTCCAGAAAAAAACAAATTTACATCTGTTTCACTGAATACATTAAGGCCTTTGACTGTGTGGATCACAACAAAATGTGAGAAGTCCTCAAAGAAATGGGAGAATCAGATCATCTTGTCTCCTGAGGAACGTGTATGTGTGCCAAGCAGCAGCAGTTAGACCTGAACATGGAATAACTGATTGGTGTCAGAATGGAAAAGCAGGATAACAAGGCTGTATATTATCATCTTATTTATTTAACATATAATATGAGCATGTGTACCATGTGAAATTCTAGAATGGATGAATCAAAAGCTGGAAGGAAGGTTGCTGGGAGAAACATCAACAATCTCAGATACGCAGATGATACATAAAGAAAAATTAAGAAGACGTTTGATGAGGGTGAAAGAAGAGAGGGGAAAAAGTTACTTTGATGTTTAACCTAAAAAACGAAAATCTTGGCAAGTGGTTCTCTCTCTTCCTGGCAAACAGAGAAGGAAGAAATGGGAGCAGTGTCAGATTTTGTATTCTTGGGTTCAAAGACCACTGCAAGTGACGGCAGCCATGAAGTTCAAAGGCTCCTTGAAAGGACAGTTATAGCAAATGTGGACAGCATACTAAAAAACAGAAACATCACCTTGCCAACAAAGTTCTGTACAGTCAAAGTTATGATTTTTCCAGCAATAATATATGGCTTTTTGTAGTGGCTAGAAACTGGAAACTGAATGGATGCCCATCAATTGGAGAGTGGCCGGATAAATTATGGTATATGAATGTTATAGAATATTATTGCTCTGTAAGAAACGACCAGCAGGACGATTTCAGAAAGGCCTGGAGAGACTTGTATGAACTGATGCTGAGTGAAATGAGCAGAACCAGGAGATCATTATACACAGCAACAACAACACTATATGACGATCAATTCTGATGGACAAGACTCTCTTCAACAATGAAAGGTTTCCAACCAGTTCCAATTGTTCACTGAACAAAGGCATATGCACCCAGAGATAGGGATATGAAATGGGGACCACAATATAACAGTTCCATTCTCTATATTGATGTTTGCTTGCATTGTGTTTCCTTTCTCAGATATTTTTTGTTCATGTAGATACGATTTTTCTTGCAAAGCAAGATAAGTGTGGAAATATGTATACATATATTCGACTTATCAAGTATTTTAATATAATTAACATTTAGTGGACTTCCTGCCAGATCCCCTTTTTCCCTCTCTTTCCTTTTAGCTTCTTTTTCTTCTTCTTCCTCTTCCTCTTCCTCTTCTTCTTCTTTTTTGATTTCTTCTCTCCAAGTTCAGCATTTATTTCTACTTAGGGCTAATTCTTCCCCTCTGCTACCCCTCCTCTTATCCCCACTCCTTTCTATTTTTTCTTGTCCTTTCCTGTTTCCCTCTTATGTTGTTTGTATTTCTATACCAAACTGTGTTTGTTCCACTTTTCTTTGGTAGAGATGGAAGTGGACTGTTCACATGAGTCCAAATCCCCTTACCCCTTTCCAGGTTATACAATCTGCTGATTGATGGGGTCCTCAATGGTGGGTGTGGTTGACAGAAAAACTGAAGCACATATAAAGTTGTTCCCTGGGGCAGTCAGGAAGAGGGCTCCCACAGAGATCAGTTTAGCTCTGTGGTCCCACCTTCTGTGGATGTAATCCCGTCAGAAACCCAAGTTACATAAATTCCCTGAGGCTAAATTTTCCCTAGAAATCTGCTTATGGCCCATGCCATTGGCACTGAATCCCCTGAGTCTGCCACAACAATCTCCTTCCCCTTCCCCCATGCCACATGGTGTCTCTAGTAACTACACTAGGCTTTCCGACCACACTTCTTCTTATGGCTAACTCTTTTAGGGTGCCGAGTCCCTTTCAGGATTTAGTATGCCAGTTAAGGGAACCCCCTAACCCCAGGGTCACACAAAGGGTGTTCCCTTTCTCCTGGTAAATGGCAAGTTCCAATAGGGAATGTGTCTTTTCCATTATTAGTTATTACAACTCCTTTCTATGCTCTCCCAACTCTATGAAATATGAAATATCTCCTAGGAAAAACAACTGACTTGGAAAATAGATCTAGGAGAGACAATCAAAGGATTATGGGACTTCCTGAAAGCCATGAGGAAAAAAGAACCTAGACACTATCTTCGAGGAAATCCTGAAAGAAAACTGCCCTGAGAATGTAAAATCACAAGGCAAAATCACCATTGAAAGAATTCACCGATCACCTCCTGAAAAAGACCCAAAAATTAAAATCCCAAGGAATATTGTGGCTAAATTTCAGGACTATCGCACCAAGGAAAAGATTTTGCTACGCAGCTAGAAAGAAAGAGTTCAAATACTGAGGAACTGTAATTAGAATTACACAAGATCTGTCAGGCTCCACATTAAAGGATCAAAGGACCTGGAATCAGATATTCCGAAAGGCAAAAAAAAAAAACAAAAAAAAAAAACTTGGATTACAGCCAAGAATAAGCTGTCCAACTAGAATGAGCATTATCCTCCAGGGAAGAAGATGGTCATTTAATGATATGGGTGAATTTCACCTATTTCTAATGAAAAGACCAGATCTGAAAAAAAATTGGACCTCCAAACACAGAACTCAAGAGAAGCATAAAAAGGTAAAAAAGAAATGACTCTTGAGAACTTTCTTTCTACTAAGGGGATACTTAAAGATTGTGGGTATAATTGGATATTACTTTGATAATAAGAAAAAAGCCAGGGGGGAAAGGCTATCATACTGGGAGAAAGAGGGAAAAGGTGGTAAAATAAGGTTTCAAAAAGAGAGGTAAAAATAAGGTAAAATGTCATGAAGAGGCAAAGAAAACCTAACACATTTGATGGAAAGAAGGGAGGGAGATGAGCATTGTGCAAATCTTTCTGTCATCAGATTGGTTTCTAAAAGAGTATATCAGACACATTTAGTTTCACAGAGAAACTTGTCCTTCCTCATAGAGAAGTGGGAGGGAAAGGAGGAAAAGAAAGGGATAGACTAGTAGAAGGGAAATTAGAAGAATCAGGAGAAAGAGGTAAAAAACGGGGAGGGGATCTAAAGGGTAAAGATTGTTTGAGGGAGGTGGCCATCAAAAGCAAAATATGGAGGAGGGGGAAGGGAGAAAGAGGAAAGGAAAGGGAAAAACATAACTTGGGTAAATAAGATGGCAGGAAATACAGAATTAGTTATTCTAACTGTGAATGTGAATGGGATGAACTCTCCCATGAAGCAAAAACAGATAGCAGACTGGATTAAAAACCAGAATCCAACAGTAAGTTGTTTACAAGAAACACATCTAAAGCATAGTGACACATACAGGGTGAAGGGAAAAGGCTGGAGCAGAAAATATTATGCTTCAGGTGAACAAAAAAAAGCAGGGGTAGCAATCCTGATCTCAGATCAAGTAAAAGCCAAGATAGATCTGATGAAAAGAGATAAGGAAGGAAACAATATTTTATTAAAGGGTACCATAGATAATGTAGCAATATCTATACTAAATATATATGCACCAAGTGCAATAGCACACAAATTCCTAGGGGAGAAATTAAGAGAGATGCAAGAAGAAATAGAGAGCCAAACGATACTAGTGGGGGATCTCAACCTTGCTTTCTCAGAATTAGATAAATCCAACTACAAAATAAACAAGAAAGAAACTAGAGAGTTAAACCAATTGTTAGAAAAGTTAGGTATGATAGATCTATGGAGAAAGTTGAATGGAGACAGTAGAGAGTTTACTTTTTTCTCAGCATTCCATGGAACCTGTACAAAAATTGACCATGTATTAGGGCATAAAAACCTCAAAATCAAATGCAGAAAGGCAGAAATAGGAAATGCATCCTTTTCAGATCATGATGCAATAAAAATCACATGCAAAATAAGGCCAGGAGAAAATAAACCAAAAGTTAATTGGAAATTAAATAATCTAATCCTGAAGAATGAATGGGTGAAAGATCAAATCATAGACACAATCAATAATTTCATCCAGGAGAATGACAATAAGGAGACAACATACCAAAATTTGTGGGACACGGCCAAAGCGGTTATAAGGGGCAATTTTATATCTCGAGATGCTTACTTGCATAAAATAGAGAAAGAAAAGATCAACGAATTGGGCTTATTATTTAAAAAATAGAAAAAGAACAAACTAAAAACCCTCAATTAAATACCAAATTGGAAATTCTAAAAATAAAAGGAGAAATTAATAAAATCGAAAATAAGAAAACTATTGAGTTAATAAATAAAACTAAGAGTTGGTTCTATGAAAAAAAACTAACAAAATAGATAAGCATTTAGTTAATTTAATAAGAAAAAGGAAAGAGGAAAATCAAATTGTTAGTCTCAAGAATGATAAGGGAAAACTTTCCTCCAATGAAGAGGAAATTAGAGCAATAATTAGGAGTTACTTTGCCCAACTTTATGCCAGTAAGTTTGATAATCTAAATGAAATGGAGGAATATCTACAAAAATATAGATTGCCCAGGTTAACAGAAGAAGATATAAATTATTTAAATAGCCGCATATCAGAAAAAGAAATAGAACAAGCTATTAACCAACTCCCTAAGAAAAAATCTCCAGGGCCAGATGGATTTACATGTGAATTCTACCAAACATTCAAAGAACAATTGATTCCAATACTACACAAACTATTTGAGAAAATAGGGACAGAAGATATACTGCCAGAATCCTTCTATGAGACCGATAGGGTGCTGATAGCTAAACCAGATAGGGTGAAAACAGAGAAAGAAAACTATAGACCAATTTCCCTAATGAATATTGATGCAAAAATTTTAAATAAGGTATTAGCAATGAGATTACAGAAAGTCACCCCAGGATAGTACACTATGACCAAGTAGGATTTATACCAGGGATGCAGAGCTGCTTCAATATTAGCAGAACTATCAGCATACTTAATTATATTAATAACAAAATTAACAAAAACCATATGATTATCTCAATAGATGCAGAAAAAGCCTTTGATAAAATCCAACAGCCTTTCCTACTGAAAACACTAGAGAGTATAGGAATAAATGGGCTTTTTCATAAAATGATCAGTAGCATCTACTTAAAACCATCAGCAAGCATCATATGTAATGGAGAGAAACTAAAACCATTCCCAACAAGATCAGGAGTAAAACAAGGCTGCCCACTGTCACCATTACTATTTAATATTGTATTAGAAATGCTAGCTTTGACAATAAGAGAAGAAAAAGAGATAAAAGGAATTAGAGTATGTAATGAGGAAAGCAAATTATCACTTTTCTCAGATGATATGGTGGTACATTTAGAGAACCCTAGAGACTCAACTAAAAAACTCCCAGAAACAATTCACAACTTCAGCAAAGTGGCAGGATTCAAAATTAATCCACATAAATCATCAGCATTTTTATATATTACCAATAAAGTTCAGCAGCAAGAGAAACAAAAGGAAATTCCATTCAAAATAATGGTTGATAGCATAAAATATTTGGGAATCTATCTGCTAAGGATAAGTCAGAAACTATACAAACTAAACTACAAAACACTTGCCACACAAATAAGGTCAGACCTAGTCAATTGGAAAAACATCAAGTCCTCATGGGTAGGCAGAGTGAATATAATAAAAATGAAAATACTACCCAAAATAATTTACTTATTTAGTGCCATACCAATCAAACTCCCAAGAAATTATTTTACAGATCTAGAAAAAAGAGTAGCAAAATTCATTTGGAAGAACAAAATATCAAGGATTTCAAGGGAATTAATTGGAAAAAAAA
>JAJPUD010023705.1:0-19643 GCA_023553655.1 Myrmecobius fasciatus
TACTACTACTGCTGCTACTTACTATTTCTACTGTTACCACTTGTGCTACTTACTATTTCTACTGTTATCACTTCTGCTGCTGCTACTTACTATTTCTACTGTTACTACTTGTGCTGCTACTTACTGCTACTGTTACCACTTCTGCTGCTGCTACTGTTACTACTTCTGGGCTACTTACTACTACAACTCTTACCACTTCTACTAATGCTGCTGCTACTTACTGCTACTACTGTTACTACTACTGCTGCTGCTAATGCTGCTACTACATACTGTTGTAAGAGATAATACAATTATAATCTCGTTTGATCCTCAGAACTCTCCAGGGTCCATGCTGTTCTGATCTCCATTTGATAAAGGAAGAAAGGGAGAAAAAGGTGAAATGCTTTGCCTGGAGTCTCACAGCTAGTAAACATCTGAAGCAGGATTTGAATTCTGGTCTTTTCTGTCTCCAGGTTCAATGATCTATCCCCTTCACAACTGAGATGCCCGGAGAAATCGAGGAAGGCATCCAACTTCTTGGGAGACTCCTCCCCGTCAAACTTAGAGGAAGATGCAGACAAGAGTTGCCAAGGATGTGTAGTCATGGATGTATGGGAATCTATAATTATAGGAATTTCCCAACAAATGAGAACCCAGGTCAACTTGAGTATACTATTTATGTATACTTATTGACTTATTTTATGGGTATATTTTTATTATCTGGATCAGACCCTTTTTCTTCCCCAATGGAATAGGCTCTGAATTTAAATAACTCCCAGAGGGTCATTAAGAATGAGGGCATTGAATAGTGCCCTGACACTGATGTCAGAAAAGCTCTGGCCCTAGAAAGTAGGCAAAAGGTCCCTCCCTGCCAGGACTCAGATTTATAGACACTAGAGCTGGAACTGACCTTAGAGACCATCCAGTCCAATCCTCTGATTTGACAGAGGAGAAAACAGGTCCTGAGAGAAGTGACTTGCTCAAGATCCCATAGCTAATGAGTGACAGAGTGGAGAGTTGGATCTAGGTCTTTCATTTCAGGACCAATGTCTAATCTATACACTATTTACTCTTCTCAGTAAACTTTCCATGCTATTCTAGCAAAGGGGGACAAATGACATTGACCATGGGTTGGGGGGGGCTTGTTCCTCCTCCCCCTCTTCTAAGGGAGGATATTAGTTTGCTAAGGCCTTGGTCCTTCTAGGGGCAGAGGGAGCCCCTTCCCTTGTTCTCAGGCCACTTTTCATCTAAGATCATAACATGGGAAGGAGGTGAGAGAGAAAACAATGGAAATTTTTTAGCTTCAAAAGAAAATTTCCCTTCCTGGATACTGGTCCTTGGATTAGACGTGTAATCTTTCCAGACAGTTTGAAGCCATGGAAGGGCTTGGGGAAGGGGTTGTGGAGGAGGAAGGGGAGGTTGAGAGATGGGGAAATGTTCAGATTTATTTTTCCCAAAATTTCCACTCCATCCCTTCCCCCACCCAAAGGTTACTGGTAAGAGATCTGAACTCTCTTTGCTCATTTAAAGACCATCAAAATAGATTCTGTTGAATGTGGTTTTCTGGTTTGAAAAAACTGTCACGCTGATGCAGGGAATTTTAAAAAGTAGAAATTGACAAGGGAAGTTGCCCTTTAGAGGTTTTCAAGTCTCTTACAAAGCAAAGTGAGAAGTTTTCTCTACAAGTCAGTTTATGAGTCTTGAATGTGAATCCTTAAAATCATCTACATTGGAGAAAACCTAGAAATTACCCATGTTTTCTGGTCTATAAATCCTCCTAACTGCTACAAAGGATCCAGAAAAATACAAAAAAGGGTTGAGAAGATGGAGGTGGGGGAGGAGGAGGAGGAGGAGGTAATATTCCTAAATTTAACTTGTGATACTCAAGTAAAAGTTAGAAGATCTCAGTTCTAATTCCATATATGCCATTTGCAATGGTTAACAGCATGACTCGGAACAAGCTACTTCAAGGACTATCCTGAGACTCTATTTTTGAGTGTTTGAGTCGTCCCTATTGCATGTCACTGGATACATCACTGAAAGCATTTTGTAACAGTAAAGAGTTTATATAGAGACCAGGTTTTTACCTTTAATGTTTCCTGAACTATCTTCCTTAGCAACTTCTACTTTGTCTGATCTTATATTTTATTATCTTGAAAAACTATGATAATTAAGGATTTTAGATAAGCTTCTTCATCCTAGCAACTAATTATAATTCATACTGGGTCCACTATGAATTTGTGTTGCATAATCTCAATTGGGCACTCACTGTAACAAGGCAATCCTTTTTCACCTCGTTAATTGACTCACTATTCCATTCTCCATAGAAACTCTTCCAAACCTTTTCATCCCTTCTTAAATCTCCCATGGCTTCTCCTCACAGCTAAGGACTTTGCTCCATATCTCACTGAAAAAAAAAGCCTAGAGCTTCCTCTTCTCTCCACCTCACATCCCAGATGTCATCTGCCACTAACTCTTCCTTTACCTGTTAAAGAGGCGATACTATTTCTTTGCCAAAATTGATCCATTTACACAAATGTGATCCCACTTCATCTTCTCTTCATCAGCAGATTGCCTCTTTCATCCCATCCTCATTTTCTCACTTATCTTCAATTTCCTCTGGTCTATTGGCTGCTTCCTTACAGCTTACAAATATGTCCCTATCTACTCCATGACAAAAAACGATCCTTCCATCTCAGCTAGCTATTGCCCCTTATATTACCCTCCCTTTTGTTGCTCAACTCCCTGAACACTCTGTCTATAATGGATGCCTCCATTTTCTTTCTCTTCTCTCCTTCTTTACTTTCTACAATCTGGCTTCCAGTTCTTCACTTAGCTGAAATTACTCTTTCCAAAGTCTCCAGTGATCTCTTAATTGTCAGATCTAATGGTCTTCCTCATCCCTGACCTCTCTGTAGACTATCAACCACTCTTCTCCTCAATGCACTCTTCTCTCTAGGTTTTCATGAAGCCATTCTCTCCTAATTGTACTCCTCCCTGTCTAATTGCTCCTTCTCAGTCTTCTTTAGCTAAGACTTCTTATGAGGGGTCTATCCTGGTCTTCTATACTGTCTTCTTGTGATTTCATTAGCTCCCAGGATTCAATTATCATCTCTTTTAAGATGAATCTATTTATCCAACCCTAACCTCTGTCCATGTCTTCAGATAAACACTTTCAACTGCTTATAAGAAATCTTGAACTGGATGTCTCTTAAATTCAATATGTTTCTGCTCAAACCTTTGCCTCTTCCTAACTTTCTTATTACTGGGGAGTTTACCACCAAATTCCCAGTCACCCAGGTTAACAACCTAAGTGTCATTCTTAATTTCTCCATCTCTCCATCTCTCTCACTTCCATACTTCCACAGTTTTATCATTTCTACTTTTATAATCTCATTTGTTCCTCCTTCTCTCCTTTGACACATTGCCTCATCACCCCATACTTGAGTAATTACAATAAGCTTTTGGCCAATTTCTCTTTTTGCTCCTCATTCCTGTCCATCCTCCACTTTGCTCTCAAATTAATCTTGCTTAAGTACACCATGTCACCCATGTACCCCCACCCCAATTTAGGAAAGTCCATGGGCTCTCCATCACCTCCAGGGTCAAATATCAAACCCTCTATTGGACATTTAAAGCTCTCATTACTAACACCCTTCCTATTTTCCCAGTTTTATACTTCATACTTCCTCTCTCTCCACTCTCTTACCTTTTGGTCCTAGAACAAGCCATTCTACCTCGTGGCTGCAGGCCTTTTCTTTGGCTGTCTCTCATGTCTCACCTCACAATAACTAATATTTGAAGAGCACTAGAAGGTTTGCAAAGTGCCTTATAGATGTTGTCTCATTTGATCCTCCTGTTAATTCTGAGATAGGTTTTATTATTATCCTCATTTAAAAAACTTTAAAGTCAATGGATCTAGTTTCAAATCTTGCTTTCATGCCCCTGTGACTTTTTGGAGCATTTAGGACTAAGATCAGAGATTTCGAGCAAGAACAGACCTTCATCTGGTCCAGGCCTCTCATTTTACACATGAGGAACCCCAGGACTTGCTGAAGGTGAAATGGCTATTTGAATTCAGGTCTTCCTGCCCTCGGCTCTGAGCAATATGGTACCACTTGGCAGCTTTTACAAGATACCCAACACTGTTCTGTGCTCTACAATACCATGGAGCAATTTTCTAGCAGAAGATTGACTTGTGAGTCAGTAAATGCAAAGAGCCTCTTTGAATACAAAGAGGCTAATGGTAGGGTTCATTCCAGGCCTGAACACATCCAGGAGATCCAAAGTCAACAAGATAAAGCCTCTCCCTCCAACAAAAAACCAACAAAAGCACCCAGTGAATCTGCCCCCTATCACTTGGGAAAATAGCAGCCTTCCCAGAAGACAGGCTAGTATTCTATTCCATCACTTGAGAGAACTGAGAGATGTTGAAGTCCTCCATGTCCTCAGGATAAGGAATAATGGTTTAGTGTCTTATATATATCTTACTGGGAAGGCTTTAGAAGTCAACTGAAACCCCAGACTGTAAGAATTGTTAAGAAATCATGGAAGCCATCTGCTCCAACTGGCACCCAAAGAACCTCTTACTGTTATATTCAACACACAGTCATCCAGTTTTTGTTGAAGACTATGGATGTGGGTGATCATAGCTCCAGATCTGGCAGGAAGCTTCTAGCCATCCCATTCTACTGGTGAAGAAAATAAGACTGGAAAGGGAAAGTGATTTGCTCAGAATTAGTATCTGACAGGATTATAAATCTGTGACGCGTTAGGTGACTGCCACCGTAACTTGGTTTTTCTCAGATTTAGCATCTATGGCCTTCTCGCATGCTGTGTGACCACAGGAAGGTTCTTAACCTTTATGGGTCTCTCACATGTAAGATAAGGGGGCTAGATTAGATCAGATAAAGGTCTAGCTTAAAATCTGTGGTCCTATAGTGCTTTACCTAAAGTCACACAGACAGGAAAGCAAGATTTGAATCTGGTCCATTGACTCTAAAGTCTCTCCACTCATTACTTGGCAAGGTCTTCATCTGAATCAATAAATAGACCTGAAGGGGTCTCTGAAAACCAATGAAATACATTATATAGCATACATATAAATACATCCAGCATAATTAAAACCCCTTTGGTGGTAGAGACATTAGGTGTCTCCTGGTTCAAAATTCCTGTGGGCAGGGCAGCAGGGGCCATCTTCCTCCATTAGGAGGCCGTTTATTTGGGCCTTGAACACTAATAGGATTGTGATTATGGCAAGGAATGGGTGAGCATCCAGGCAGGATGAATAGGAAGCAGAAAGCCCTGGAGTAGAATGGATGCCAATAGAGACATCTCATGTTAGGAGGAACATCGAGAACTTACTACCCCATTGTTTATAATTAATTGGGTTACTAATATGATAATAAAGTATCATTTCTATAAAAGATGACAACAAAATCATTACTGTTATTATTACTGTTAATAACAGTAAGTCAGAGACTGTGCTAAGTGCTCCTTTTGGGACAGAAATAAATCCAGAAACAGATGGAGACAGAAAGAGATTCGGAGAGGGAAAAGGAGAATTTCAAGGGAATTCAGTCAGTCAATAAACACTTATTAAGCAGCATCTGGGTGCCAGGTTAAGTGCTAGGGATACAGAGAATGGCAAAAGACAATGGCTGACCTGGAGGATCTCACTATTCCCACACCAATAAAATCAGAAGTCATGGAAAGAAGGAAGAAAGGGAGAGAGGGAGGGAGGAAGGGGGAGAAGGGAGGAAGGAAGAATGAAGGAATGAAAGAAGGAAGGAAAAAAGGAGGGAAGAGAGGGACCCAAGGAGGGAAGAAGGAAGAGAGGGAGGGATGGAGGAAGAATGAAGGAAGGAAAGAAGAAATGAATAAAGGAAGGAAGAAAGGGAGACAAGGAGGGAGTCAGAGAGGGAGAGAAGGGAGAAGGAAGGGAGGGAGAAAAGAAAGAAGAATAAAGGAAGGAAAGAAAAAAAGGAAAAGAAGAGGGAGGGAAGGACAAAGGGAGGAAAAGAAGGAAGGAAAGAAGAAAGGGAAGGAAGGAAGGAAAGGAGGGAGAGAGGGAGGGAGGAAGGAAGGAAGGAAAGAAGGGAGAGAAGGAAGGGAAGGAGAGAAAGGGATGAAGGAAGGGAGGGATGAAAAAAAATGCTTCATTATATAACATTTCAAGACTCACAACCTGGAGTACATTTTTACTGCACCTGATTTCAACCAGAACCCTATGGACCTAGAAGTCCCCTGAGTCTTGCAGGGGCCAGGTGAAATTCTGGTCACTTAGAATGACTTGCTCAGTGCACATAGCTGATGTCAGAGGGGAAACTGAAAGCTGGGGTTCTCCTTTCTCCAAACCAGCACTCCTCCCCCTAGGTCAGGCTGATGCTCCCCATCTCCACCAAGTCTACATGGCAACAGTTATAGTTAGTTTATTTGAACCGTATTCAAATTAATTTGCATATCAGCCCTTCCCTCCCTCCTCCCGGAAACCAAGAGCTTTCTGTATCTGACTAGAGACCTCAGAGGCCAGGAGCCATTCTGGAAAAGTGATGCTGAAGCTGGCTAGTTGCCCAAGAGAAATGGGGGGGGCCTCAGGCTGGAGCTTCCTGTAGCCGCCTTTGAAGTGAACATCTAAAACATTTAAAAGTCACTTCAGCTCATGAGTGTCTGATTGTTGTGTGAGGAAATGGTCCTATACACTTCTGGATCATTTTATAAGCCAACTGAACAGTACAGAATTGATTTGTGAGTTCTTGTGTCATTAGAAAAAAAGTGTTTAAACAATACAATTTCTATTTCCCTCAAATTGATTAATTTATCTTTCCCATGATTCCCAACAAAGTCTGTGTCTACCTCTCTCCTCCTCCTCACCTGCAAATATCTAGGGAAATTTCACATTGATTCCTTTGTTCCAAGACCCCAAGAGAAACTTTTCCATTACTATGGGAAAGTTACTGGTTGGATGACTCTAGGCCATCTTTCCCCTCTCTTCATGGTTCTTCCCTATTAATAGCTACCACTGATATAAAGCTTTAAGGATTAGGTCTTTTTAGAGAGGAAATAGATTCAGTCCCATCTATTCAGACATACTGATTGCATGACCCTGGCAAATCACTGATCTTCTCAGGGTTCTGGACAATAATCTTGACATCAGGACTCTTAACCTTGTGGTCTGGGTCAGATTCAGTATAATCTGTTTCATTTGTAATTTTATTTTAGGCACTTGAAAATATCCTGAGAAGAAGGATTTCTTCATTATACACAGCAACAACAAGATTATATGATGATCAATTCTGATGAACATGGCTCTCTCTCTTCAACAATGAGATGATTCAAACCAGTTCCAATTGTTCAGTGATGAAGAGAACCATATACACCCAGGGAGAGACCTGTGGGATCTGAGTGTGGACCACAACATAGCATTTCACTCTTTTGGTTGTTGTTCGCTTGCCTTTTATTTTGCTTCTCTTTTTTTTTCTTGTGTAGCAAGATAATTGTATAAATAGTTATGCATAGATTGGATTTAACTTATATTTCTACCATGTTTAACCTATGTTGGACTACTTGCCATCTAGGGGAGGGTATGGGTGAAGAAATTGGAACACAGGGCTTTGCAAGGGATAATGTTGAATATTATCCACACATATGTTATGAAAAATAAAAAAAGCTTTAATTACAAAAAAAGTTAAACAAAAAGAAGAAGGATCTCTGCTCCTAGACTATAAGTAGCAGACCTACACTGGAAGAAAGGTCCCCTCCATGCCAGAACATCCCAAGATTCATGAAATTAGACCTTTACAAAGGGATAGATTACCTGTGAGATAAAGTAGTGTGGGTCAGTCAATCCATCAACAAGCATTTATTAGGGGCTTACTATGTGCCAGGCACTGGTTATTCCCATTTTATGGTTGGAGAAACAGAGTCAGAGATGAAGAAGGAATTGTCCGTGATTCCATTGCTAGCAAATGCTGGAGGTGGATTTTGAATTCAGGCCCTCCTGAGTCTGAGCCAAACATTCTATCTGGTCTCTGATGCTGGGAGAAGATAACCCCAGGGAGCTATCCAGACCCAGTCTTGGGCTGGCACAAGGAATGGCTGAGCTTTTAGGCAAAAAAGAACCAGGAAGCCCCAGGAGTCAGCATGCTTAGGGCCCGAAATCACAGGGGTCCTCACTCTGCTACTTATAGGAGTGTGATGTTGAGCAAGGTGCTTAATTTCTTTGGAGCTCTGATCTTTTTTTTTTTTTTTTTTTTTTTTTTGTAAAATAAGGGGAGGTTGGGCTAGAAGGTTTCTGAGATCCATTCTAGGACTCCATCTATGACCCTTCTGTGCCTCAGTTTCCCCATCTATAAAATGAATGGGGTTGAATTAGATAATCTTTAGATCCATTCCAGGCCTCCATCTATGACCTCTCTGGGCCTCAGTTTCCCCATCTGTAAAATGAATGAGGTTGAGTTAGATGGTCTTTAGATCCATTCCAGGCCTCCATCTATAACCCCTCTGGGCTTTAGTTTCCCCATCTGTAAAAGAGGGGGTTGGACCAAATGGCCTATGATCTGGATCTAGATGAATGAGCTCTATCTAGGCAAGTCCTCAGGCTTAGATGGCCCAAGGGTGACAAGTGGATCAGATTATCTCTAGACAAGTTGGGCCTGAGGGGAAAGACACAAGAACCAAGCAAGGCTCATAGCCCCACAAGAGAGGAAGTCACCCTAAAGGCAGTCTGGACCGGCTTTGGCTGAGCATCCCCACATAATAAGTTGAATTTTCTGTAACATTTTAGTGTTGGTAAAACTCTTCCCCCCAAAACACTCAGAGTGGTAGGGAGTGCAAGGATTACCTCCATTTTATGAATGAAGAAATTATGGTGTGGAGAAACCAGCTCACTTGTGATGGGTTTCATGGCTACTTAAGTGCCAATCGATGGATTTGGACCCAAACCTCCTGACTTCAAATCTAGTGCTAGAGAAGAAATGAGCATTTACTTAAAGGCTCCCCAAAGCATCTCCCCTTCCCTTCCCATCACTCTTGAAAGTCTCCCCAGCTGTCAAGTTTGGAAATCACCATCCCTTTTGCCCAAACCTTGAGATCAAACTCAATAATAAGTTACCATTTTCCATATTACCTCATTTATCCTCAGAATAATTTTGGTGGTTATTTGGTGCTTATTATTATTATTCTTATTTTACAGAGGAAGAAACTGAGACAAAGGTGAAATATCTTGTCCAGGGTCAACTAGCAAGTATCTGAGACCAGAGTCTAGGCAAATCTTCCTGACCCTGAGACTGGCCCTCTACCCAGTGTGCTACATGGAGACCTATCTGAGAATCAGCAGCCTGCCCAGCCCCCCATCCCACAGGAATTGGGCACACTGGGGGATGCAAGAACACAAGGTCATAGTCACAAGCACTGTTTTCACAAGTTGCCAACCTCCCTAAAAGCTTTTCCAAACTCAGGGGCTTGGCTGGTCCAATGAGGACCCCCAACCCCCAGCATCCACAAGGCCTTCGACCCATACTTTGCATCCTTCCTCGTGGTTGATCCCAGATCCCAGAGTGCCAGCACTCTCTTTGGACACAAATGCACTTCCTGTTCACTGTGTTTATTTTTATATCACGGCCAAAGAATGGATGAGAACAGCAGCCACTGAGCCCTTCTTGGCAGAACAATTAGCAAATTTACAAATCTGGACTCTGTTCCTGCTTCTGGTCATGGCTTTTTTATTTTTCTCTCTTTCTTCCTTTTCTTTTCAGTTCCCTTGGCCAAGACTCTAAACCTTGATTTGTATTCTCAGGATCTGAAAGAATTTGTAGGACTTTGAGGTACAGAAGGAAAACCTTGGACTTGGTGGTGGAAGTACAAGCTTATAGTACAATTTATGTGATCTCTATGTTCCAGTTCTACATCTAGAATCCCGAGGTTCTACAGTGAGGCCTTTCTGGGCCTCAGATTCCCCATCTCAAAAATAGAGATAATATCTTAAATCATTATCTTGTAGGATTATAGGGACTTTGAGAAATACCTAATCCAACCCTTCATTTTACAAATAAGGAAACTGAGGCACCAGCAAGAGTAGGTGACTTTTTCTAAGAAATAGTAATGCAGCAGATTTGAATTTAAGTCCCAAGTCTCTTAATTCAGCAATTTTTTCCAGCATACTATTCAACTAACATTTATTAAATACTATATTCCGAGTCCTAAGACTACAAAGATCAAAACAACCCAATTCAGGCTTTCAGGGAGCTTACATTGTATGAAGGAACTACAACACAGTCACCTAAATGAACACAAAATAGACACAACTTGGATAGTTCAAGATGAAGAAAATGCTGATAAGTGGGAATCAGAAAAGACCTTACTGCAGGCTAAGGCCTGAAAGCTGCTTCCTGAGGGAAGAGAAGGCTTCTAAAGGGCAGGATTGAGGACATCAGCTTAGGTCATGGGAACCCTTGGTACAAAGACCTGAAGGCAGGGGATAGCACTTTCTAAGGGAATGGTAGCAGGCCAATCTGGCTGTAAAGAAGGATACATGATTGTAGAAGGTCTTAAACACAAGGTTGATGATTTTATATTTTACCTTTGAGGCAAGAACTATGGAAGTTTCTTGAAGAGGGGAGTGCCACAGTCAGACCTTTGCTAATTTTAAGAAAGCCCATCTAGCAGCTATATGGAAGACGGATTAGAGAGAGAAGGGACTGGAGACCACAGGGTAATTGTTCAAACAGGGTTGATGTGAGGACTTTAAGATGGGAAAGTCCTCACTGTGCCTTGTGGAATGGAAAGTCATTCTTAGAAGCAGGAAAAGCTGGGTTCAAGTCTCATGTCTGATGTGTACTTTGTGACCTTAAAACAAGTTACTTAATCTGCTCCCCCATTCCCTATGGCTCCATAAGACACCAGGTTTCATAAATGTTGTGGGTCTGAGCTGGTGGGTGAGATTTCCCCAGTAAGTGTCTTCACTACCAATGAAAACAAAGGTCTCACTCTCTCATTAACAACAACAACAAAAAAGTGAACTCTTGTCATTAAAGGACTAAAAGATAAAAATTCATATACAAATTTTAAAAATTAGTTAACCCAGACTTGCCCAAGATCACACAGTTAATAAGAACTTCCAGAAAGCCCAAACTTTAGTTCTAAGTGGCAGCAGGGCACATTTGAATTAAAACATGAATGACCTTGACAGGTCTTTAATATATTAGTTAATCTTACTCACAAGAGGGGCAGAGCGGTGTTCAGGGTCCAGGATTTATAATTGAAACGGACCTTTCAGATTATTTCTCTACAAGCACCTTTTTTAAGAGGTAGTTCAGAGCAGTGGTCTTATTAGCCTTGGAATCTGGGAGACCTGAGTTCAAATAGGATCCCAGATTTTATCCAGATGTGAGATCCCTGGCAATTCACATCATTTCTCTCAGCTTCAGTTTCTTTCTTCTGTAAAATGGAGATAAATAGCCTTTGTCTGCAGAGCTGTTGTGAGAACCAGAAAAGCCATTCGTAAAGCACCCTGCAAACCTGAGAGTGTTGCACACATGTCAGCTATTTGTTACAGTTGTCATCATCAGTACTGTTACAAAAGAGGGAAGTGAAACTGGGAGGGGAGGTGACTTCTCAGAGATCACACAGCTCGCTCAATTAAGCTCAGCCTCATCTTTAGCTTTAGGGAAAGAAAATTACCAGGGGATGGTCTGCCCAGGAAATTCTCCTTTTTCCTTTCTTTCCCAAGCAGTCATTTCATAGAGTCCTAAGGACACAGGTATAAAGACTTTTATTTATTTTTTTATTTTTTAAGCTTTTATTTTTATTATTTTTTTTATTCAAGCCTTTTATTTTCAAAACATATGCATAGATCATTTAAGCTTTTCTTTTTAAGAGGTGGAGATGAAAGCCCAGGAATGTTTCCAAAGAGCAGGACTGTCCCTCCCTATGCCTCCAGAAGGTGGCTTTGTGGGTGCCCTTCTGGGGCTCTGAGGCTCCTGGGAGATACGGCATCATCCCCTGCCTCTAGATTTGGAGCCAGAAGCACCTGACGAAACCCTGGCTTCTGGTCCCACATCGAACTTGTTGCCTGAGTGATCTTGTCAAGTAACTTGACCTGGAATGGGGCTCAGTTGCTTCTGTAAAGGGACTAAGTGACCTCCAAGATCCCTGCCAGCCCTAAGTCATCACTTTGACAGATATCCATGGGCCAGGGAGAGGGAGAGGGGAGGGAAAGGCAGATACAGGAAAGATTCTAAATGAGTGGGGCCCCAGGAGCCTCTTCCCCTCGGCCCCAACTATCCCTGCCCAGGATAAGGAGGCCCAGTCCTTCTGCCCGCTGGCTCAGGCTGGTATGTGTAGGGCACGCTCTCCAGGGACAGGCCCAGAGAGAACAAGAAGGCACACGTCCTCAGCAGCGGAATTGCATCCCTCGAGGGAAATACCAGTCTGGAGAGGTTGTAGGGAGGCTCTCCAGCTTTCAGGCACCCCACCGGAGCAACAAGGAAGGGTACTTCTTAAGGGAAAGTGCTTTTGTGGCCAGAATGGAGCCCAGGGCCAAGTCTTTGGCAGGGGGCTCAGATGGCATGAGGAAGAAGGAGGGAGAAGGAGAAGGAAAGTGGAATGGAGTAGGAGTGAGAGGAGAGCAGACCCAGGGAGGGAGAGGGGAGCAGACCCAGGGAGGGAGAGGGGAGCAGACCCAGGGAGGGAGAGGGGAGCAGACCCAGGGAGGGAGAGGGGAGCAGACCCAGGGAGGGAGAGGGGAGCAGACCCAGGGAGGGAAAGAGGAGAGGAATGGGATGTAAGGAATGGGGTGTAAGAGGGGAACAGACCCAGAGAGGGAGAGGGAAGCAGACCCATGGAGGGAGAGGGGAGCAGAATGGGATGGGAGTAAGAGAGGGGAACTGATTGGAACTTGTAATAAGAGGGTAGAGAGGAGATGAGAAGGTATTGTACTGGTTCTGGAGCCAGAGGTCCGAGTTCAAATCTTTTATCTGTCACTTCCTACTTTTATGGCCTTGGAATTAACCACTCTAGGCCTCAGTTTCCTTCTCTGTAAATGAAGGGCACTGGGATAGAGGACCTCCAAGGTCTTTCCCATATGAATCTAATCTATTAGCCTAAGAACCTAAGAAGAATATAATACTCCATGTTAGGTCTGGGGAATCCAAAGACAAAAAAGAAAAATGGCCCTGGTCCTAGTTTACTCAAAAATTTCTAGTCTACTGAAAATATTATATACATACATACATATTATATACATATATACATATATATACATATATATATATATATATATATATATATATATATATATATAAAATCAATGACGATAAGATAGCTAGCATTTATGTAGGGCTTTACATTTTACAAAACGTTTTCTATGTTTTCTCACTTGATCCTTACAACAGCCGTATGAGGTACCATTATTATCCCCATTTCACAGATAAGGAAATTGAAGAGAAATGAGATTAAGGACCAAGGTCATGGAACTAGTGAGCGACTGAGGTAGAATTCTAACCCAGGTCTTTTTGGTGCCAAAGTCAGTTCCCCATTTGCCTCTAGCTCCCTCAAGTCGATTTGGGGAGAAAAGAGCAAAGGAAGGGAGAGAGGGAATGGGAGAAAGAAGGATGCTGGGAGGTATGGCAAATGGGGAATTGGTCTTATTGGGCTCATGAGTTGGGTTGGAAGAAAACTGCTTTCTAAGAGGGAAAGAGGTACAGTGGGCAGCCTTCCAGGCCCAGGCACTGGAGATGGAATGCCAATTTCTGGAAACAGCTAGGAGTCCCACTTGGTTGGAATGTGGCATCCCTGAAAAAAAGTAAGTCTAGAAAGGTAGATTGAGGCTCAAATCAGTGGGAAACCAAAAGCAACCACAGAGGACACTAGAAGCAGCTTCTGAGGCCCTCTAGTCCAATCCCCTGATTCTACATACAAAGAAACTGAAGTTAGGTGATTTGCCCAAGTCACCTGGATGGTAAGGCAGGTAGGGCCTCTGACTCCAATCCAGTCCCTTCTCCACTATTAACCCTTCTCGAAACTTAGGACTAAGGCCTGGGAGACTCCCATCATCCATCCTCACAGTGTCCATAATGGCTCCACAGGAAAGTTCAGAACTTACTACCCTATTACAAACTCCATTGGGAATATTAAAGTTTTAATAGGAAGCCCTAGATATCATTCCTCCCATCCCAACTTGCTTTCCTGCCTAGGGGATCCCCTCCCAGAAACAGCAGTGAGCTTCCTTACTCCGGAGAGACTCCATCCCAACCTTTCTTTGTTCCAAGGTGTCAGAGTTGCTCCAAGTGAAAATGTTCCCTGCTCTGATACCACTTGGAAAAACCCAGAAAGAATCCCAAAGGGCAAAAAAGGGAGAAAAATTTCCAACCACCAAAGGTTTCCCTTCCATTTTTGCCTCAAAGTTGAATCCCTTCATGGTGATTCCCAAGTAACCCATGAAATATATGGTTTCACATCCACTAAGGCTGCCCATCTCTTATGATAAAAAGAAACAAAGCCCCCCCCCCTTTATTTTTTGTCTATTCCTCCTTCAAAGGCACAAAACAGTGCTAGCAATTGAGAAACTCGGGAGTTATCAGGCAGCATGAGAAACAGTTAATATTGTTGGCTTTGGAGTCAGGGAGACCGAGTTCAGATCGACTCAGACCTCAGACTAGTTAGCTTTGTCACCCTGGGCAAGTCAGGGAGAAGGAAAAAGGGGAAGAATAAAATACCATTCTCCCATGGTTTCCCACAATTAGAACATAGACTCCCTTTCACTGTTGGGGCTGGCACTGGACACCGGCTGGTGCACCATGTAAATAAACTAGCTGAGTCCTGGGGAAGCATCCGTTTGCAGCGGCCATCTGAACACGCATCTAGGGGACCGCCATTTAGTCGGAGGAAGAGACAAGACAATACCACATTATTTCTACATTTGGACAAAGGTTATCCCATATATCTCTTTCCAGAACTGAAGAAGGCCCCCCCTTTTTTTTTACCATTCTCCCCTCTATAAAAGAAAAAGGATGCTTCTAGCACTTTTAAGTCCTCTATAATATATATTAGAAATACAGAGTCTAAGCCTGTATGAGTATTTACTGGGTATATCACCAAAAGGATATCTTTTTAGGTCCTGGTCATAGTAGGAGTTGTTTCATTCCTTATATTTCGGGTCCCAGTGCCTAGCACAGACTCGATATTTCACACAGATATTAGACTGATTGACTAGATGGCTACTCGAGGGTCCTTCCAACCCAGATTCTGCAACTTGCCCAGCTCTGATCATCTATGCCTCAACTGGCACTTCAATCCCAGCAATCCATTCTCTTCCCACTGATCTGATATGAAGATACACTGGGAAAGAAACAGGATGAAAAAGCCTGTTTTCTTCCTTCCCCCCCAACCCAAACCAAAGCCAGCTCAATCAGCGGATGCCCAAGCAATGAGGTTGCCACAAGGCCACAGTCTAAAAAGGATTGGATCAAAGGATCTGGGGTTCAAATCCTGGATCTGCCCCTTCATTACTGTATTGCCTTGGCCGAGCAATTTCATTTCCCTCATTATCCCTTTCCTCATTTCTAAAATGAAAAGGCTTGGACTGTGAAGTCTCCTCTCTCGAGTGATGTTTCTAAGACATCCTGAGTCTCAGTTTCCTCATCTATAAATTGAAGGCTTGAATGAAATAGCCTCTGAGTTCCTTTCTAGTCCTAAAAGTATGATCTTTCCCTAGATCTCAACTTCCCTCTTTGTGTTTTTTTTCTTAAAACAAACAAAAAACTTCTGAGATCTCTTTAATACTAAATGGAAGGAGGGAGAAAGGGGGAAATGTGAAGAGCAATTCATATGCCTGACCTGAATCAAACCCCTTCCTGGGGCTGAGGATATCAACCTACAACTTGAGATTCTTGGATTTCATTTAAGGAACTTCCCTGTTTTCAGTCTGAGTATGTATGTGATTCCTTGAGCCGAAAGGTAAATAAAATTACAACATTCTGTGCTACTCACCCACAGGGGTATACTTTTCTGAGAAAACAGAATAGGCTACCAGCCTTGGCTGGGTTTTGCCTTTGGCACAATTGAAGCTGAATACCCAACACCAGATTTAGCTGGGGTTGGGCAGGAGGAATAATTCCTGATAAGAGGATAGTGGCCAGAGATCACCTGAACACCCCCACCCATCCAGCATTCCTCTGCAAAGTTAGCCATAGCTGCTCCAGCTACCTCCTCCTTCTCCCAGGCAGCCCTTTGTTTATTTCCTCAGCAGACAAAGTGACTCATCTGTAGCCACCTTGGTGGCTTTTATGGCCAAAGTTCCCTCACATCAGGGCACCCTTACTCCACCCACAGACTCATTCTTAGTGGCCACCTCAGGGTATCCTCACTATCCAGCAGGGTGGTTACCCAGGGCCAAAGAACAGTCTCAGAACTGAGGTGTCCATCTGGGTGGGTCTCTGTGGCAAAGAGAAGTGAGCACCTGGAAGGTGACGTTCCTTCTCCCTCTCCTCCCAAAGAGCTGGACATCTGAGCAACCGATGAGGAAACCGAGACCAGAGAGATTAAGTGATTTTGCCTAAGTGGGGATCAACGGAGCCAAAGCTTGAACCTAGATCTGGTGGCACTAAATTACTGCCACTGTACCAAAAATATAGACCCTGGAGTCGGTGACCTTAAACCCAGGTTCTGATGCTTCCTACATGTGTCATTCTATAATCTGGGCCTTTCCCATCTATAAAATTAGAGAGCTGGACTAAATAGTCCTTCTAAGCTGAGATTTCTGATTCTATGACCCAAATATTACAAAATCTCACAATTTAGCCTGTTTCCCATTCTGCAAATAATATCCACTTCAGTACGTGTGTGGCTCCAATATAGGGAAAGTTCTTTGCAAACTAGTAATGGTAGAAGTAGTTGTGGAGGTAGAAGGAATAGAATAGAGATAGTGATGGTGGAGGCAGAAGTAACAGAATACATATAGTGGTGGTGGAGGTAAAAGTAATAGGATAGAGATAGTGATAGTAGAAGTAGTGGTGGTGGAGGTAGAAGGAATATTATAGAGATAATGATAGTGGAGGTAGAGATGTGGTAAGAGAGGTAAAAGCAGCAGAATAGAGGTAGTGGTGGTCAAGGTAGAAGTAGCAGACTAGAAGTAGTTGTGGTAGAGGTGGAGGTAGTAGTAGTAGAAATAGTAAGGGAATGTGTCCTATGGAAGGAGTGTCTCCCAGTCAGCCAACCAGCATTTATAAAGTGCCCACGGTGCTCCTGGCACCAGCCTCCTACATTAGAGGCCAATCTCAGGGCATTCACCACAGCTGAGAATGATAAAAGCTCACGGGGCCTCCGAGGCAGCTGGTCTCGTGCTGCCTTAGCAGGAATTTCTCTACAAACAGGAGGGTCTTTTTTTGTGCCTTTTTAAAATTTTAAGATCTTTGGAAGGCTGGGAAAGCCTATGGACCTCCTCTCAGAATCCTCTTTTTAAATATAAAATAAAATGTAACAACATACACAGACGCCTGATTGAGAAAAACCCTCGCCCTAACCTTTTTTCTGTATTAGAATCACAGAACTCTTCGGCAGACTGGTGATGGAAGCCACTCATAAGAGTCATGGTTTTAAAAGCATAAAAGAAAATACACAGACTGACAAATGAAACAAAAGTGATTGAAAATAAAAGATGTAATTTTTTCCCCCCTATTCAAGTTCCCGGACTCCCTGAGACCTGTCCATGGATCTCAACTTAAGGAACCCTCCTCTACATCCTCCAAAGGCACGGCTCAGAAACTTGGGGGCGCCAGGAAAACAGATCTACCTCCACTTAGAGGATGGAATCGCCCCTTGCCAGGCCTTCCCCCAACCCTCACTCAGCCGGGATGGGGGTGATGCCAGCTCCAAGGGAATTGCCCTAGAAGGGGTGGGGGCGCCCGGCCCAGCTCGGCTGCCTCACCTGAGCGGGATCTTGATGGCCAGGTACCTGTCGATGGCCACGGCCAGCATGCTGAAGATGGAGCTCTGGGTGAGCACCAGGACGAAGCAGGCGAGGAAGAGGCAGCTGTGGAAGTCGGTGCAGAAGCCCACACTGATGGTGATGGCGAAGGGGATAGCCAGGAGCCCCACGGCGATGTCGGCCACGGCCAGGGACACCAGGAAGTAGTTGGTGGCCGTCTTCAGGGTGCTGTTGGTGGCCACGGCGCAGCACACCAGCACGTTGCCCGCGATGGACAAGCCGGCGATGACCAGCTCCAGCACTATGTAGAGCGTGTCCTGCGGGTCCAGCGGCATGGCATGGCCCGGGCGTGGGGGGCGGGCTCCCCGACCCCTGGGGGAGGCAGGGCGGGCGGGCGCCCGCAGCCCGGCGGGGAGAAGCTCCTGCTCCACGGGACGGTCAGCAGCCCGCGATGGCCGGGGGGAGGCAGACGCTGGGTCCTCGGGCGTCCGGTGCGGGCTCGTGGGAAAGTCGAGGAGAAGCTGCCTCGGCCCCGTCAGCGCCCCCGGGGCCGGAGTCCCGGGGTCCTGGCCATGGTCCCACCTGCCCGGTCCTCTCCGAGCTTCCCTGGAGGGGGTCGGGGTCCGCCCTTTGGTTCGGAGCTGAGCCGCAGCTGGAAACGGAGCCTCTCTTGCTTCCCTCCCTCCAACTCGGGCAGAGACGCCCAACTAAGTCCCAAGCTGAGCCCGGGCTCCGCAGATGCAGGCACATGGACCCAGCGGGCGGGACGCGGGCGGGGGAGGCCGAGCTTGAGACTTCCGATTGGACGAGCAGCCCGTCCCTCGCGTCAATTCCCCGCCGAAGCTCCGCCTCCTTACCGTAACCCCTGGAGGACTGGCGAAATCGCAAAGTGCCCCCGAACTCTCCTAAGTGGCAGCTCGATACCGGAACTTGAAGCCTCAGGCAGTACTCAAGGGGACTCCCCCGCACCAGCAGTCACCCCGATCCTGAGCAGACAACCCTCCCCCGAAGAAGAACCCGCTACCCCGAGTTTCCTGAAGTCATCGGGCAAGGCAATGGGCGTGTCCGAGAGGACGCCTAGCTCCCTGGGCCCTCGGGGCTCACTTTTCCATCAAGCTGGGGCTGGGCAGAGACACCGGACCTTGGCGGGACTGGACCGCCCGCTCCCTGCCGGCCCCCAGCCTTCTCCTCCCGGCGCTGGAAGCCGCTTGCCCCCGTAGGCAAATTCCACCCTTTCTGGAGCCGCCCCAGGAGGCCAAGACTTGGGAGTCTTCAGGAGGAGCCCGGGTTCTGGACTTGCCAGCGAGGGAGATCTCCTTCCGCGAACCCCCTGGAACTCAGGAGGAGGTCGGAGCTGGGGCCCGTGGGCTCTAAATCACCACCCCGCAGCTCCGAAGATTACAGATTTAGAGCTAACTAGGGACCTTCGGGGTCTTCAAGTCCAACCCCCTGCTTTTATAGAGAGCGGGGAAACTGAGGCGCAGAGAGGGGAAACTGAGTGTCCAAAGTCACACAGCTAATGGTTGGGACTCGAACCCCGGTTCCGGGGCTCAGAGTCTTGGGAGGAGACTCTAGTTTGGTAGCTCTCCCATCCACCATCTCGCCCGGGCCTGCCCTTTTCTGCTTTTGATAGTCTGTGGTCACGTTAGCACAAGTGGAGGGGTGGATGAGAAGGAAATATGAAGGGGGAGGATAAGCAGGGCTTGTGTCTAGGGATGTGTGTGCGTGTGTGAGAGAGAGA
>JAJPUD010023706.1:0-19640 GCA_023553655.1 Myrmecobius fasciatus
CTAGAAAGTGTCTGAAGCCATATTTGAACATAGGAAGAGGAGTCCTCCTGATTCCAAACCCATCTCTCTATCCACTGTACCGCCTGACTGCCCATGTCCACAAGGAAATCTCAGAGGGAAGGCACTAGGAGTGAGGGAAACCAGAAAAGACCTGCAGAAGGTGGGATTCAAGGAAGCAGGGAAGCCAGCGGTGAGGGTACAGGAGGAGAGAAATCACGGGATTGGGACAGCCTGTGCAAAGGTCTGAGTCAGAAGATGGAGACTCACATGTGAGGAGTGGCCAAGAAGGCAGATGTTGCAGGATTCTATGGCATAGGGAGGAGAGGGAAGTGTAAGAAGCCTGGAAAGCCGGGAAGGAGCACTTTGAGGAAATCCTAACATTCTTTGACCATCTTTCTCTCTGGGGCTTTGCCTCCTTCTATCCAGATCTTGAGCAACCTAGTGATGGAGGAGCTGGGACCTGAACTGAAGAGTGTGATAAGTCCCCGAATGAAAGGAAAGCCCCAGGAGAGGCAAAGGCAGTGGATACAGGTGGGCATGAAGCAGGCGGCAGCCTCCAAGTGACTTGCAGGGTCCTGCCTCTGAATGGGGCTGCTGAAGAGCTCCCTGAAGGCCTCTCTCACCTGCAAATGATGAAAACCCAACATTTCTCTTATTCCCTCAACCCTCCTGCTCTAGTGGACCTTCCTCCTGCCTGGGAGTCCATTGCTACATTGCCGGGGGGCTTTGTGCAATGGAAGCTTGGCTTAATCAAATAATAAACCCAGGGAGAGGCAAGGTCTGAGTCTTTGTTGTGTTCCTTCACCCTAGAGAGCCATAGGATTGCCTGAGGATATATATCCCACAGATCCCTGTAGGGAGCTTTGGAGGATGCAAAGCAGGGCTCTGGGATCCACTGGAAACAAAATGTCTCTTTATAAACCAGAGACCACCTTCACCTCCATGCAGACACAGAAAAGGGAATCTCTCTGAGGCAGTCCTTGGAGAGGAATAGTGACTGCTGTTTTGTTCCCCTAGATCTCTGATGCTGTGTACAGGATGGTCTACGAGCAGACCCAAGCCCACTTTGAGGCTGTGGCCGCCAAGTGTGAGATGGCCCGGCCAGCCATGGAAAGCACCATTCGCACAGATATGGACCAGATTATTACCTCCAAAGAGCACGTGGCCAGCAAAATCCGAGGTACGGCCGGTTGTGAAGGCAGGACTGCTGTGAGCCCTGTAGCTGTCCACAGACCCCCCACTCCATCCTTGCCGCTCCCCAAGTCCTTAAGCCAAAGCACTGGCAGTGTGATAGAGGCAAAATTGGAATCCTGAAGGGCCCAGAAAGCATTTCGTTCCCAATTTTGAAAAGATCATTTTTGCGGGTTTATTTGGTATCCTGATATAGTTCCTAATTCTGTATCAGTCAATTCCATTTCCTGAAAATCTTGAAGCCTTTTGAATAGATCTGCAGGATCTAAGGGCCATAGTCACAGGACCAGGAATCTTGAGCTGCATCTGGTTGAACTTCCTTATTTTAAAGATGAGGAACATAATGCCTCGAAGCAATTTGCCCACTGTCACACAGTAGCAGAGCTGGAATTTGAACTCAAGACCAAGCCCAACCTCACTACTCTTTGGGACTTTTTGTGCCAAGAAAGGCAATGTGTGATTCTAGTCTCAAGGAAGATTTCCTGGAGAGAGGGTGCATTTTCTAAGGAAGAATATGATGTACCCAGAGAAGGAACTGATTGTGTCTGAATATAGATTGAAGCATTCTCTTTTTCTCTCTCTTTTTTACCTTAATTTTTCTTGAGGGTTTTTATTTTCATTAAACCCTTATTTTCATTAGGGTAGTAGATATATGTTTTCTTTCACAACTTGACTTTTATGGAAATGTTTTGCATAACTTCACATATGGTTTCTTAATTGTGGGTGGGGATAAGGGAGAAAACCCAGAACTCAAAAATTTTAAAAACAAATGTAGGGGCAGCTAGGTGGCGCAATGGTTAGAGCACCAGCCCTGAAGTCAGGAGGACCTGAGTTCAAATGTGGTCTCAGACACTTCCTAGCTGTGTGACCCTGGGCAAGTCACTTAACTCCAATTGCCTCAGCAAAAAGCACAAAACAAAACAAAACAAAACAAAAAACAAAAAAAAAACCAAATGTAAAAAATCTTTGTTTTTTAACATAACTGGGGGGAAACATTAAATTAAATTAATTTTTAAAGAAGAAAGATTATGATGAAAGGGTAAAGGGAAAGCATTCCAGAGGGAAGGTATTTTGGAATCACTTTATTTATTTTTTTTTTAGTTATTCAATATCCAGGATCCACCAATGGAGTAAGAAAGGCAAGGCAGACTCATGTCATCATTGCCTAGTGCCTGATTCTAAGCTCTAACTATTCTCTTACAGTGAAAAGCCCATGAGTCCTTTCTCAGATTCTTTTTAAATGCATAAAATAAAATACAAAGAAAATAAATTATTTTGAAATGCTGTTATCAGAATTAAAAAACAAGTTCATGAATTCCCAGTTAAGAATCCCTGTTCTCACCTAAAGTAGTTCCAGGTGAAGAAATGATGGATAACTAGGACTTGGTGAGGAGATCACAAGCGAAGGAGGAATCTGACTTTGTCATCCTATTCTAATGCTAACATTTGATCAGATCCCATCTCATTTTTCTTGGTCTAGCTTTTATCCTCCCCAAAGCTGAGGTCTGTGTCCGAAACCACGTGCAGCCTTACATCCCCTCCATTCTGGAAGCCTTGATGATCCCCACCAGCCAAGGCTTCACTGAAGTTAGGGATGTCTTCTTCAAAGAGGTCACGGACATGAACCTGAATGTCATCAACGAGGGAGGGATCGATAAGCTTGGAGAGGTAAAAGCCCAGGATGCACAAATAACTGGCAGGTGGCCAACCTAATAGGACATTTTTGATAAGAGTCAGGCACTGGAGTGCCTATCTGGAGATAGGCACTATTATTATCTCCAGATGAGGAAACTGAAGCAAACACAAGTTATGATTGGCTCAAGGTCCTATATTGAATAAGTCCCTGAAGCAGCATTGGAAGTCAGTTCTTCCTGACTCTAAGTCTAGCATTTTATCCACAAGGCCACCTTTTCCACTGACCTTCTGGGGTTTAGGTTCATCTTGCATTTTGAAACAAAGAGGCCTCCACAGTTGTCTCAGCCAGAGTGGTGGAGGGGGTCAGATGCTGCCCTGGGGAAGGCCGGTGCATCAAATTCAGGATGCTTTTGCCTTCCCAGTACATGGAGAAGCTTTCCCAGCTGGCATACCATCCGGTCAAGATGCAAAGCTGTTATGAGAAGATGGACCAGCTGAAGCTTGAGGGGCTGCAGCAGCGGTTTGATGTGTCCAGTGCCTCGGTATTCAAACAGAGAGCCCAGATCCACATGCGGGAGGTAGGAGCCTCGAAGACCTAAAGTCACCCCAAAATTTTTTCTCCCTATATTTGGAGCTTAGAGAACAGGGGACATAGAGGCCAGAGAAGCACATTTCTCTAGATATTGTCCCTGGGGTTTTATGGTTTTGAGGATAATTACTTCAGCTCCTGTGAAGCTACAAGTTTTGATTGGTTTGGGTCTGCACTTAGGAATTAATACTTAATAAATTCTGGTGACTTGATAGAGATGCTCTATATCAAGGCTTCTTCGCCTTTTTAGTGTCGTAAATCCCTCTGGCAATCTGGTGAAGTCTGTGAAATTCTCCTCAGAAAAATGCTTTTAAACATATGAAATATATAGGATTACAAATTCTATGGAAATGCAGTTATTGAAATATATATTATATATTTTTAAAATTCACTGAATTTAGCTTAAGAACCTTTGTTCTGTATGTTCACGTAAGACAGTTTCCCATGTCAAGGAATGCTGTTGGTGGGGTGGAGTGAAGGTAGGGACAGAATTTAAGGAAATGTTTTTATTTCCCTTGGACTTTATATCCCCTAAGAACGTGCTTCCTTTCCTCTCTCCTTTTCCCTCCACTTTCTCCTCCTTTTGTTTGTATAGCCCGGCTCTCCAGCCCTCCACATAAGCATAGGGTTCTTTATTAGAACATCACAACCAATGCCTTCCACCACCTGGGGTGATGATCTTGTCTCCCAGCTTTGCCCCAGCAGCATTTCTTGGGTGGTCCCCTTACCACCCCCTCCCTACCTATGTCCCATCAAGGTCTTGAGTGAGGGGTAAGAGTACTGTGTGAGGAGGTCTTTGAATACTCAAGAGACAAGAGCGTTCAGAAACCCGGAGGCTTTAGTCAACAAGCATTTCTGAAGCACTATGTGCCAGTCGCTGTGCTGCTGAGCATGGAGGATATAAAGGAAAACCAGTCCCTGCCCTCTGGGAGCTTCCATTCTAATGGGGGAGACTACATGTAAATAACTAGAAATGTAAAAGAGTAGAGGGAGGCAATCTGAAAGGGAAAGACAGTGGCTGAGGAGAGTAAGAAAAGTTTCCTGCAGAAGGGCTTTGAGGGAAGTCGGAGAGACTTACCAGGAAAGGCAGGAATGACTAAGTGGGCAGAGGACATCAGGAGGCAGGGAACTGTTTCCTCAGTGAGGGGAAGCAAGTACCGTCTTCTCCATGGGCTCCGTGGTTCCCTCCTTAGCAAATGGACAACGCTGTCTATACCTTTGAGACACTCCTACACCAGGAGCTGGGAAAGGGACCCACCAAAGAGGAGCTGTGCAAATCCATCCAACGCATCCTGGAGCGGGTGCTGAAGGTAAGATGGGGCTCCCACTTGGGTCCTGGCGGAAGAGCCTCCCACGTCCCTTTGCCTTGGCCCTCACCAGTGCTCTCGTTCTCTGGCAGAAATATGACTATGACAGCAGTACAGTACGGAAGAAATTCTTCCGGGAAGCCTTACTGCAGATCACCATCCCATTCCTGCTGAAGAAACTGGCCCCTACCTGCAAGTCGGTGAGACCCTGAGCTAGGGACCCTCAGTGGGGATGGCGGTGGTAGGGTATGAATTGGGGGAGAGACTCGTCTCCTGGGAGTTCAAGCTAAAAAAAGTGCCTTAGCAATCATCTTATTCAATTTCATCGTAAAGATAAGTTAAATGGACTCAGAGTGGAGGTCACTTATCCAAGGGCACACAGGCATAAAGTAGTAGAGTTATCAGTCATAAACTCTCTTATCCCAAGTCCCCAAAATGGCACTGACTGCTAACGTCTGAAATTTTAAGCACTTGGGATCTTAGATCATTTGCTATGACAGAATCGTAGAATGTTAGTGGGAAGGGGCCTTGAAGATGGTCTCGTCCAGTGCCATTATTTTCTAGATGAAAAAATTGAGACTTGCACAAATGAAGTCTCTTTGCCAAAGTCATGGAGCAAATTGGTCATAAATGAAGGACCAGAACCTTGTGTCCAGCTTCCCAGTCCAGGGCTTTTTCCACGGAGCCATGCTGCCCCAGGCCTGCTTCCTCTGTGCCACCTCAGGGACAGGCTCTGCCCAATAGAACCACAGAGCCTTAGGGCATCTCTGCCCAAGGTAGGGGCCTTTGGCTCTGCTGGATGAGCCGCCACCCTGGTCCTGGGTAGACTTTCTTTTTCAATATTTAATGATGCTCTTTTCTTTTATCCCCATCACTTCCCAATAACTCTGTCTGCTCCCTCCTGCCCCTAATCATGGAACCCTCCCCTTGTAACAAAAGAACATTCAGGGAAAGCCAGTCAGCACGGGGGCCATGAGAAATGTGTGCCGTCTTCTGCCAAGAGGCAAGGGGACATCCGTCGTGGTCAGGCCTCTGAAGCCATGGCTGGTAACGGCATCGATCTGAGCACCCCCATGTCTTTCAGTGTTGGTTTCTTTATACTGTTTTTATTGTATAAATTGTGCATAGAGTTTCTCTTGAGTTTAGCTTTCTTCACCGCAGACTGATTCACCCAAACTTTCCCAAGTTCCTCAGAATTCTTATTCTTTAAGTCTCTTCCTTCCATCCCTCTAGGAGCTCCCAAGGTTCCAGGAACTGATCTTTGAAGATTTTGCCAGGTTCATCCTGGTGGAGAACACATACGAAGAGGTCGTGCTACAGACGGTCATGAAGGATATCATGCAGGGTAAGGGCCCCCACCAGCCAGGGATGATCAGCTGGGCAGCTTCCAGTGGATTGGCCCAATGGTCATTTGTGGTCTCTGCCTCTCTCTCTCCCTCTCTCTCTCTCTTTCTCTCACCCCCCCATCTCTCTGTCTCTGTATTTCTCTCTCTGTGTGTGTGTTTCCCTGTCTCTCTTTCTGTCTCTGTCTCTCTCTCTCCCCCCCCATATCTGTCTCTGTCTCTCTACACACACACACACACACATACACACACACACACACACACACACACACACATACACACAATTGGGTACCTTGCAGTTTGGCCTTTGGCACTACCAGGCAGATATTGTAGGGAAATGACTTCCAAACCATAAGTTGAATGACAAGGCAGGAGGAGGTCTGTACTAGCACGTAGACACCTGAGCCAGTTCCTGAGCCAGACTCTGAGCAATCCACTCCAGTTCCTCACTGCCATTTCCTGTGGCATGGACTGCTTCATGATGCCATTTCTGCTATTGTCTTTTATTGTTCAATCTTAAGATCCTTTTTGTGGTTGTAAGGGTCCTACTTTCCATCTTGGAAGGCAGTGAAGTGGCGCAATGGGAAGGGCAGCGGGCCTGAAGTCAAGAAGTTCTCTTCCTGTCTCAGACACAGGCTAGCTGGGGAACCCTGCCTAAGTCACTTAACTGCTGTCTGCCTCCGTTTCCTCATCTGTATGATCAGAATAACAGCACCTTATTCACAGGGTTATCCTGAAGATAAAAAATATACTTAAAGTGGCTTGCAAAATTTAAAGTCATATAAATGTTAACTATCATTTTTGTAGAAAATCTTCCAGGATTTGCCAAAATAAGTGATTAGTACCCACTTCTCACTTCTGATGATTCATCTGGACACAAATGATATTCTCTCTCTGTCTCTCTCTCTCCCCCCACTTTTTGTCTGTCTGTCTCTCTCTGTCTCTGTCTCTGTCTCTCTCTCTCACACACACACACAGTCTCTCTCTCTCTCTCACACACACACACACAGAGTCTCTCTCTGTCTCTCTTTCTGTCTCCCTCCCTCCCTCCTTCCTTCTCTCTATCTCTATCTCTCTCTTTCTCTCATCTTGCCAATGATTATGAAGTCTGAGACAAGAAGCTGACGTGTAAAAATCCTGATAGTGTTTTCATCATTTCTATCCCTTTGAGGCCAGGGATTTAGAAGAGGAAAAAGCTGATTGGAAAGGTGAACAGCTGGTTAAGAAGATGATGTCTGAGAATGGGATTAGGATTTCTGGACCACAATTCAAAATGCAGGAATATGACAGGCTTCAGACTAAGGATGGTACATCGCTAACTAGGGCTTCCCAGAATGTATTTGCCTGGTCTCTGACAAAGTTAATCCCGAGAGCTTTTGACTGAAAAAGAGTGAAGGAGAAAATTGACTACATCTATCTGTCAAACTAGAAGCAATAAATAAAAACTGCAGTGCAGGAAGAATAGCTTTTGAGACACCTAGAAATTCACAGGAGAGTTTTATTAAATTGAGAGAGTTTATTGAAATCCATAGTCTCAAATCTACAAATATACGTTTGAGAAATAAGCAAGGTAAATGAGAGTCCCTAATGCAAAGAGATATTTCACTCCATAGGTATCACTAACAATTGGGGGATGAGACCAATGACTGATATACTTTATGCCAAAGCAACAAGATCAATAAAAGAAGGTTTTGGAGGTATTGAAGGAGAAATACTTGTGTAAGAACATCCATGGTAGATGTGGGTGTGATTCCTATATGAGGAGAACATTTGAGTGAATAAATCAACAAGCATTTATTAACTATCTGTTATGTGCCAGACACTGTGCTAAGTGCTAGGGTTACAAAAAAGGACAAAAATCAGTGTCTCCAAGGCCCCACAGCCTAATTGGGGAGACCCATGCAAACACTTATATACAAACAAGATTTCAGTTAGATGCAAGGTAATCTCAGAGGTGAGGCCTAAGGAGATGAGGAAAGGCCTTGGACATAATTTTTATCTGAGTCTTGAAGGAAGCCGAGGTAAAAGAAGCAGAGATGAGGACTCCTGTGGAGTACCGTGTGGGTGGGACAGCCAGTAAGGCGTAAAGCTGGGCCAAGTGGAGGATACATAGAAGACTAGAAAGGTAGGAAAGGCTTTAAAAGCCAAACAGACAATTTGATGTTTTGTGCTGGAGGTTTTCAGGAGCCATTGGAGTTTATTATGATCATCAATCTGAGGACAATCAGAAGTAATTTTGCGATGGGTGTATACCACAACCACCTGAACAGAAAAAGGAAATGGAATTCAGGAAATAATCACTAACCTGACACAGAAACATTATTAAATAACGGTGGCAGACTTCACTTACCTAGATCTCTGCTGGCTTCTTGAGCTCTCCGGGGCTCTTTTCATGCCAAAAGTAGATCATCTAAAAAAGTAGCTGAGCTCTTGGCTGCTTCTTGTCTTGCCTTAATGATAGCTCCATCCTTCGAAAGGAAATTCTATTATGGATCTGATTCCCACCAACATTTAAGAAACTGCAGTCAAAGTTAAAGGAGCTTGTATGTAAGTGATCTTTATTTTTATGATAGAGTAGAGGAAAGTCAGTCACACAATTTGACAGGTACCTTAGCCCTTTAAGGGCAGATTTCAAAGGGTTCAGAGCAATGACAGGTTCTCATAAACACTAGAATACTACAGGAGAAGTCAGCCAAGTAGGGATGGAAATTCAAGAATGACATTTCAATGATATAATGGGAAACAATCCCAAGGAGGAAGAAAGATGTGAGCTACTTGATGTGGCTGCACAGAAAGCTTACCCACTAACTTAGATATTTAAAAAAAGGTGTGAACCGAAAGGATGTGTGGTGACTCTGATTGTAGAGGTCCAGTGAGAAAACGTGCTCTGTACCGTCTGAAGGACAGGCAGTGGACTCAAGGGGCAGAATGAGACATACATTCTTGGACGTGGCCCAGCGTAGGAATTTTTTTTAGCTTGACTTCAGCATATTTGTCACAGGACCACCCTTATCTGTTCTCTCCTAAAAAAGCTTATTCTCTCCTAAAAGGGGTGCGGCCTATTCACAGAGGCAAATATAGGCTTCATACTAACAGATACATAGAGATTGGGAAGTGGGACTTCCATCTAGGGACATCAGAACAAGATTGTTGGAGAAAGTGGCACTTAGGGGTTACAAGCCACAGAGGAGAGGAGTGTATTCTAGGTATGGAGAGGTGGGGGAGAGAGGGATAAGCTGTGTATAGACATGGGGAGATAGAATATCATGGATAGGGAGCATCCTATAGTCCAGTAGAGATTAATGTGCAATTAGACTAATATGAATAGACAGCTAGGTGGCACAGTGAATAGAGTTCTGCACCTGGAATCAGGAAGACCTAATATGACCTTGTGTGCTTCCTAGCTATATGACTCTGGGCAAAGCATGTAACTTGTCTGCCTCAGTTTCCTCATCAGTAAAATGGACATAGTAATAACAACTACCTCTTAGGCTTGTTGTGATGATTAAATGAGATGTTTGTAAAACGTTTTACAAACCTTGAAGTGCTGTATAAATGCTAGTTATTTTTATTATTGTTGTTATTGTTAATCTGCCTGGAAAGATAGACTGGAGATAGTACATGAAAGGTTTTGGTTTTTTTTTTTAATTGCTGAGGCAATTAGGGTTAAGTGACTTGCCTAAGATCATACAACTGGTGTCTAAGGCTGGATTTGAACTCAGATCCTCTGGACCCCAGGACCCCTTGCACTCATCACTGTACCATCTAGTTTTGTGGTACAATAACATGCATTCAGAACAGGCCAAATAGTTGTTCTTAAAAGAGCAGTTATGGATCACCGGTAGGCTGCTGGGGTTTCTTAGGAGGACAATTAGGGAGCTGTGCTCAGTCATTCCTCTACTACATAATATCCACATCCACTGTGAGGGGGAGAAAAGGAGGAAAAATAAAGTAAAAAGTGCACAATATAAAACGAGAAAATCTACAAGGAAGCCAGGGTAGTCAGCTCTAAACACAATGTATAGTATTTAATAAATAGGCTTTCCTGAAATAGAAACTTAATTTATATTTTGAATCCTCTCATGTTTTGCTGTATACATGGCATTTTTTTCTTTCCTATTTTGTATTTAAGTTTAAAATAAATTAAAAAAGAAAAAAAAAGTACCAAAAAGCTTGTCCCTCCCCCCAAAAAAAAATCCATATCAGTGCCATGACTGAAGGCATAAATGGCATGCTCAGCATATCTGAATATGGCACAGAGCTGAAAGAAGACATAAAAATGGGACTAGGGAAACAGAATACTGGCCTGAAATGAAGAGTCGTGTTCAAGAAATCAGCTGCCCAAATAGGTGGTGGAGATATGGCTGGAGAGCAGTTTCTCTGAAAAAGACTGGGGCCTTTTCGTGGATCATAAACCAAGTGCATATGGCAGGCAAATAGCTCCGGGGATAAGGAGGCAAGGGCCCCATTGTGCTCATCAGCTCTTTAGTTCTGGACACCACCCTGTAGGAAGTTCAGGGGGATTTGGCTAAAGGGATTGGGGATGTTTGGCTCGGAGGAGGAGAAGCTCAGGGGGTTTTCAAGTACCAAAAGCTACCCCTCCAAAGAGGGGCTATCCCAGGGCAGGGACTAGACCTGAAGTCTGACTTCAAAAGGAAGAGCCAGGAGCAGTGGGTGCAAGCTGCAGAGGCCTAATTGCAAGAACTTGCTGGCTTTTCCAAGCGGGCTGCGTCCAAAGGCGTCCCTGGGGGTCTTCAGTGGAGGGCTGCTCGTTGGGTATTGGTGGCCATCAGAGTCCCTTCCTGTGCTAAAATTCTGCAGTTCTGGGTTTCTTACCTGGCTCACTTTTGGAATCCTTCACCCATGTTCGTTAATTGTCCAGCTGGAGGAGTCGGGAACAGCAGGAGGCTATCGGTGAATATCGAACGGTAACCCTCCGGGTTGTTGTTGTTGTTGTTGTTGTTGCAGCGGTGAAGGAGGCAGCCGTGCAGCGGAAGCACAATCTGTACAGAGACAGCATGGTGATGCACAACAGTGACCCCAACCTCCACCTGCTGGCTGAGGGCGTGCCCATTGATTGGGGAGAGGAATACAGCAGCGGCAGCCCAGGGGAGACAGACCTGTCTGCGGAAAAAAGGCGACGGGCAAAGCAGGTGGTGTCTGTGATCCACGATGAGGAGGCTGGGCTGCCCTACGAGCCGTGCCCCGAGAAGGAGCCGATTCCCTACCCTGCCTCCCCAGACAGCGTCGCAGAGCTTCGGGGCCTGCTGGGGAAGGAGCTGCAGGTGGACAGCCCCCCGTCCACTGCTGAGCCCCTGACGAATGGCACGTCCCCCAGAGAGAGCCCCCAGCCCCCGGAGCCTGAGGGCGAGACGAGGCCCAGCCCACAAGCGTCTCCCCTCAACAACTCCCACCATGAGCCAGCCCCCACCATCCCAGGGGGCGAGGCCGTCTCCCCTCCTGCTAGTCCCATGCGACACCTGCCCCCCGAGGAGGAAGCAGACGGCGATCGCCCCAAGCCTAGTGACAAGGAGACTGGGGAAGAGGTATCTGGCCAAGGCCAGACCACCACAGAGGGCAGCACAGCTGTGCAGACTGAGTTTTAGGCCAGTCTCTCCCCTCCCCACTGGATTCTGGTCAGGCACATGGCCACCCCGCAGCGCCCGTCTCCACTCCCCAGCCTCTGCCCCAGCAGTGGACACCAGTACTGCTGACCCTTTGGAATCTGACTGACTATGGCGTGGAGGCAGGCGAGGCTGGCAGGGGAGGGGGCTCTTCACTCAGTAGCTGTCGACTTGGTCAAGGATGGGGTGGAGGGAAAGGGGAAAGTGGGACCCACGCTGTTGAGTGGCCCCCTGGTCAGTGCAGATGGCAGCACACACCCTCTGAGCCCCAGAATTCATCCTTTCCCTCTGATATGTTTATTATAGCAAAGCACCCATGTGAGAGAGGGCATGTTCCAGTCAGTCATTTGGGAGGTGACTAGTAAGTTAAATACGAGCCTGGCTCACCCCTCACCCCCTTCACCAGCCCCTCTGTCCCTTTTTCTGTTTGAGATTGAAAGGGAGACAGAAGGCACCGTCTGACCACAGCCGCAGACTTTCTGTCAAGCTTTTCCCTTGTCAGCTGGGGCAGAGGAAGGTGTAGGAAGAGTCAGGGAGACTGGTACCCCAATTTTTCCCTGGCAGTGATCAGATGAAGCTTTACCCCATCTCACCCCCACTTGACATCATGCTATCAATCCATCCTAAAGACTGCAGTTAAGCTGGGAAGCTGCCTTATCTTCTGGCCCATTCTTTCAGACTAAAAAGCTTCCTTCCTTTCTCCTACTTCCTTTCTCTCCCAGAAGAGTAGGAGAAGATCAAGAAAAAGAAGCTAGAGTGATCTAGAATCCATTGTTCTAGAACCAAGTGGTTCCTGACAAAGGAGGAGGAGGGGCTGCTGATGTAGCTTCCTTGAGCACTGAGCTCCCCTCTCTTAGCCTCTCCTCCATCCTGGAGTGTTTTCTCTCAGCACATGAAGCCGCTGACTTTTAACTGTTTCCAGCTGGAGGGACTGGCCATGAGTGATATCCTCAGTGTCCACTGGACTTCTAAGCCAGCAAGTTACTTTTCTTCCAAAGGGAGGTGTGATGGTAGCCATGGCAACAGCCGTTTGATCTGAACCAGCCTTGTTGGGACCAATACTGCCAGGAGATTTTGATCTGCCAGACAGAGCTCTGCTAACTCTGGGTACATATATATGAGTAGGGGGGAAGGATGGACAGGCTCTGGCATAGATGTATGTGTAGGGGGAAGGATGGACAGGCTCTTGCTAACTCTGGTATAGATGTATGTGTAGGGGAAGGATGGACAGGGTAAGGATTTTCTAGTTCTGGGGTTTGGAGTTTTGTTGCATCCAGTCTGAGGTGAGAGGGAGAAAGGTTATTTCCTTGTTCCATTTTAATGGATTTTAAGGAAACTATTCATCCATAAGAGTATATCAGAGGAAACTTTAGGCCTAGGATTGGGGAAGGGAGAGATTATCCAGTTCCAGTGTGCGAATTTTAAAGAGGAGGGTTTTGGATGTCTCATCCCAAGGCGAATATCAGTTGTCTTTGAAGTTGAGGCTGTGGTTGAAGTGGTGGGTTAGGTCTTAGCATCTGACTTGGGAGGTTGAAAGTGAAAGGTTTAATGGGATTTTGTCAGTGACAGAGGGAGGTGTTTCTACGAGGGGTGAGCTGGGAGAAGTAGATTTGTGTGGCCCAGGAATGAAGCCAGGAGGGTATGCAGAGTGTCTGACCTGTGGCATCCCAAGGCCACCTGGGATCTCAGAAAAGGAGGAAACTGGGTTGGGTTCAGGGAGTAGCTCTACTGGAGGAATGGCCAGGTGGTGAAGACTGTGTTTAGGTGAATTTCTAATCAGAAGTGGGGAGAATTCTGGCTCTCCTGGATTAGGGAAGTAGAGGCAGGTGTGACCTGGAGCTACATTGTGTTGCTGGTAGTTAGGCAGTGAGGGATCACTTGCCATGTCTGCTTCCCTTGGGCACCAAGCCAGCCTCAGCACCATCCCCATCCCGTGTTTGGAATTGGGGGTTTTGGTTTTCATGTGATCAGTTCTTTGGGGCTCTACATTTCTTTCCCTTTCTCCATGCATTCTCACTTCTTATGGGGAAGAAGCCATGGTCTCTTCCTTTAAAAAAAAAAAAAAACATTGGCCATGATCAAATGCCCTTTTAAAAGAGGAAAGAGGGAAGAGTTGGGCTTGGGGAAGGGGATCTTCTCTATGCTTCACCCACTTATCCCCAGCTAATCTGAAAAAGTGATCCATGTCTTCTCACTGCCCAGCTCTCACTCTCATTTCCACACACACAATGACGGACCTTTGGGGAGCTGTAGATTCTCTGACCACTCCAGGACCTCCTAAATGCTCATGGCTGGAGCCTCCCAAGCTCCTGCTGAGATGCTTGCATCTCAGGCATGTGATTCAGAGGATCTCATCATCAGCTCTGGCCTGGCACACATGCAGGACGCTCATCAGGTGGCCTTAGTCACCACGTCCGCTCAGTCCAACTCTGCCTGGCTTTTTTAGACATCATTGTGTGTTAGCTTTGGGCACTGCAGTTGGCTTCCATTTTTATCCGACCCTTATTCCTGAAAAGTTATTCTGGATTTGGGAAGGGTGAGATCATGGTGAGTCCTTTGTGAACTGTGCTAGAATTCATCTGCACTCACAGACACCCCCTGACTAGAGACCGGCGATTTGATCACATTTCCCTTCTAACAGAGAAGAAAATCAGGGGAGGAAAAGACTGGCTTCTTCAGGATGTGGCTTGGATGCAGGCCAGGGAAGGAAATTCTCCTCCTGCCCCCTTAGTCCCTCCCTTCCCTCCCCCAGACCCATCACATCCTGTGTTGGAGCTAACCAGCTTCCTGAGGCTGGGGGCAAGTAAGGGGCTGTTTCACATTTCCATCCTGGGCAAGAGCCTTGGGAACATGGGAAGAAACCAGAGGATCCCTTTAAGGCAATGCAAAGCCATGTGGCCTAGTGAGTGCCGAGTGCAGGGTCCTGGAATCCACCTCTGGACAGCTGATCCTTCCAAGCACACTATGAATCTAACCCGATTCTTCTACAGACACATTCCGTTTTTTAAAATGCCTTGTAAACTTTGTTTTCCTTTTTCTATCTGGGGGTCCAGCCTGAACCACTCAGGACCCCCTTAAAGTGCCTTCTCTTGGGTTATTTCCAATCTGCCTCTTTCAAGATATTATATTGAAAATATTATACAAAATGTTTATGCTTGTACTAATTAATAAATGCTTTATTTAAAGCCAGCTCTACTGTCTGCTGCTTCAGAGGAGGGGAAGGGGGATGAGACATCCTCAGATGGATAAACTGTCTTTGTGGGAAGGGTGAGGTGGGGAAGACGGGCCATACATCCTTCTAAGTCTTGGGTCTGATCTATGGTGAGAACCGAAGCTGGAACTGTATAGGGGTGTGGGTGTGTTGGGGAGGGGAGAATCTTTGGTGAACAAGGCATGAATGGAGATTGTACTCCCTCCGGGAGAGCTTAAAAACCCTAACCTTGCTTCAGGGACAGTGCCAGGGCCTTGTATCAACCAAGAATGAAGTGCTTCCCTGGGCAAGAGGCTTCTACTTATATTTTTTAAAAAGTTTTTATTGATACTCCTTCCTGCCCTCTCCCAGAGCTCTCCCATATATTTTTGTAAAGAGGGGGAGAGAGAAAAGAAAAAATAAGCGGAAAATGAGCACAAATGCTGTACCAAAGGGGCAATGTGTAACATCTGCGGCCCTCCTGCTCCGTGAAGGGGGCAGGGGAGGGTGACCTCTGAGACCTTAGTTGGAGGCCATCTTATTTTCTAATTGTGGAGGCGATCTCCTTTTGCCTTGCTGTGTATGCTATTTTCAGATGGGGAGGCCGGGGGCTGGCCTGCCTCCAGTGTGGCTCCTCCTCTCAGAGAGGTAGAGAGGAGCACTGCAGCTGTGGGCGGGCCCCATGGCCACCTGGAGGCCAGGCCCTCACACATCCTGAGAGCCTGGCGCCCTCTGGTGGCCACAAGCCAGGCTTCCCATCCTGCTTCCTTCCCCTCCAAGGCCCAAAATGCAGAGAAAGAATGGATGCTAATTTATGTAAATGATCATGCCCGGGTCTGGCTTCTGGGGCCCTCACTGATGTCACTCTCTGAGCTGGCAGAAGCCCTGCCCTCCCTTGTAAAACCAGAAAGGCCCTCCTCCCTAAACAAAGTCTGTGCTCCCGCCCTGAAGTTAAGCCCCCCTGGGGTGGGGAGGGGGATCTCCAGCCAGCGCCCCCCGGAGGCAGGAGAGGGGCTCTGCTAGGACAGCATGCCCTTTTCCTTTTAGGCTAAGCCAACTCCACTGAATGAAGTTCGGTCCAACTCTCAGGACTCAACTGTGACCTGGCTTTGGCCCTGAATGACGACCTTGGCCAGGTCACCTCTTTGAGCCTCCATTTTAACTGACTCATGTCTAAGACCCCTCCTGGCTCTGGCCCTTTTTTCTTCTTTCCTCATCCTCTGTCTTGCATTTATTCTTGTGATTAACTATTTTCCCACAGGGAAAATAGTCTGGGCTTGCCCCTTAAGCAACTTTCATAGCAGATATGCTGGCACAAAGACAGCTCAGGCACTGGGGCTGGGAAGGTGGAAATTTATTTGAGACTTAGCTCACCCCTGCTCATGCACTGACTGCACTGGGGAGTAGAGGTACAAGGGACAGTACAGCAGCTCTACCTACTTGAGCAAAACAAAGGGCATGGCATAGGAAACGGATTTGGCCAGGTGTACCTTACTGCCTCCCTCCAGGTGCAGCCCCTGCTGGCGGCCTGGGCCCAGTCTGCAATGTAGGTAGCCACTCCCTTGATGTACCCCAAATGCACAGAGCTGGGTCTCCAAAGGAGCCTCGCTTCTTCCAGGAGCAATCCTTTTCCCAAGCCTCATCTGGGCTGAACCCTGCACGACATACTTTGAGGAATGGTTCAATCATCCCATACTGACCATTCCCCAAGGGGCCAGCAGCCCAGAGGTTGCGTTCCACTTCAGCATCCACTGTCCATGCCTAGGAGAGCATCCTCTTGAAGCAGAGATGGTCAACAGTCAGACCTTCAGATAAACGGGATCATTTCCTCATTTGGTCAGGACCAACCAGAAGTCTCACGAGGAGCGAAGCCTTCCAAACCTTCACTGGGTCCTTGAAGCAAAGATGCAGAGCAGCCAGACATAGAAAGGATGCCATGTCTCTCTGGGCAAGCCCAGCCAAGTCTCTTGTCTCCAAAGCTCCTCCAGGCCTCCAGTGAACCGTTCACCCTCCCTTCCCCCAGTGATTTTTCTATGTTCTATATAAGGCAGGGCTTTTGAGACCCTGAGGAAAAACCCTATATTGATAGTCGGTGGGAGTAAACCCCAAGTTTATGTGGCACCATAGGTCAAAATCTTGACCTCCTAAATCTGTTCTAATGTCCCTAGGTTCCTGTGTTGCTAAAAGAGGCAAGGAAACAGGTAAGCTGGCCCAGTTCTTCAGTCTCTGTGGGAACTGTTAAGGATTCTGCTCCTGTTCTGAAGTAAGAATACCATAGAATCTCCTCTCCCAACACCTCTAACTCCTGTTTCTAGAAGCACCCTGTATAACCAGCCTCTTCATGGGCCTGGTGATGAAGGAAGCGTGTATAAATTAGCAATTATTTATCCCAGGAGGAAAAAGTGCTTGGCAATCAGAACCCATCCTTCCAGCTGGTGAGGTGGGAAGCTGTGAGGAAAGGGCCACATGCTATCTCTAACAGGGGGTTGGACGGAGGAGAAGCAAGGGCCCTAGTCTTATACCAGCAGCCTGGTATAAGTCAGAGAACAAAGGTGAGCCATTCTGGGGTCTAAGAAAGGTCTAGTCCCCAGCTTAGCCACTGCGGTAGATGCGCAGACACTGCACGATATTCTGGCGACACAATGGGCAGGTTCGAAGGGGCTGGCAGCAGATTTGACAGCAGCAGACATGACCACAGTTGAGGAAAATCATCTGGGCCTAAAGGTTAGAGAAATGGGTAGAATGGGCATCCTCCTAGGCTAAAAATCATCCCCAGAAACCCCAAGGCAAAAAGATAATTTCCCACAAGAACAAAGACATTTCATGCTTATTGCCAATAAAGTGGGGCTGAAGACTGAGAGGTGCGCGTGGGTCAGCTCGTACCTCCCGTTCCAGGCACACCACGCATTCTGAAGCCTGCACATCCAGCTGTGCGGGGGGAGCTGTCGGGGTCACAGCCTCAGGGGGCTCTTCCAGAGGGGCAGGTTCCACGGCCTCCAGGCCCTCATCTTCAACAGACTTCAGCAACTCTGCATGGCACCAACAAGACACACTCAATGTTCACTGTCAGTTGTGCCAGGTGATTTACAATTCCCAAAGTGCTTTCACCTCTATGACCTCACTTAACTCTAACAATTTTGTGAGAGGTAACAGGTAAAGGGCAGAGAACAGAGCTCCAATTTATAGGTCAGGAGACTGAAGCAACAAGAAATTAAATGGAGAGAGGATCAAGCTTTCTGACTCTCAAGGCAGTGATGTCTGCTTTAAGCCACTTTTCTGAGGATGTAAGTTCTCAGCTGACTACCACTGTAGTGTGGGAGTGATGTGCAAGGAACATAAAACCTAGATTCTGGTCAAAGCTCTTTCAAAGATGTTTCAGTCCTGACTCATTCTACAATCAATTTTCCACTTTGTAAAATGGGGATGAAAATCACTATTTGTTCACCCAACCAAACAGCAGTCGGACATCTGAAGAACAAGATCAGCAAGGCACTGTGATATCAGATGCCTTCTCTTGAGAAACACCAGCGTAATATGCTCATTTCCAGATTCCCCAGTTGTCAGTACCTGGCAATGTTTTCGCCACATCTAGCAGCTCCTGGGCTCTCCTGATCAGTGCATGCTGCAGGCCAGTTTCAGAAATGCCCATCTGGACACAAGCAGACAAAGAATCTCAGGGTTAGTCCCCTCCTGGAGCTGGGTACATTCCTGGGAGCTGAAAAGCTCCTACTGGGGATCACAGCACTGCAGAAGAATTGATGCCCCTTCATGGAGAAGTCTTTTCTCTTTGGTCTAAGCCTTGACCCTAGAAAACACCCTATTCCAGTTCTGGATTTCTGCAATGCTTTCTCCAAAGCACGGAGAGGATACAGAGTGGAACCAAAGGGCCAAGCCTCCAGCATGCTAAAACAGGATTTCTACGGGGTAAGCCTAGCCACTGCATCATGACAACAGTTCATGTGGCAATGCAGAAACATAAGACTTTTTAGCAAAACTGGAACTATGGAAAATCAAACTGTCCTGGAGAAGACTGAAAACCCGAGATTCCTGGTGATATATGAAGGTTCTATATGTAAGTAGTTGGGAGAAAGAAGCCTGATCTGGGTCACTGATAAAGGGAGTGGATTCAGATTTGCTTGGTCCTGGTAGAATTTAAGTAGCTTGAAATTTCAGGAAATAGAACAGAATCTACTAAGTTAGATTAAATTATATTCCATGGGCATGGGGAACCCAAGAGACATCTTGATAAGCAGTCCTAAACAACCATAATACGCTTGTTTAATAGCAAGCCTGCTTTAGAATTTTTGAAGGTGAACAAGGGGAGGGTCAGAATGATTACTCTGCCACCCCCCATTCCCCAAATTGCATAATGTTTAACTCCCTACATTGGCCAAGTCATTGGGGCTCATGTGGCTCAGCATGTCTAGTGAGACTCGATGGTGAGCAAAGATGGGCAGATAATGTTCGGCTGAAAGTTCTATCAGCAGGGTTACCAGCTGCTGCTCCAAACCCTCTTCCTAGGGGAAGGCAAAAAAAAGTCCAGTTAGATAAGTGGCATCAAACTTAAAACATCATGCTAACTTAGAAAAGCACAAATTAACATTATCTATATTGTAGTGTATTTTTACTTATTTTGTTAAACCTTTCCCTATTACATTTTCATCTGCTTCAAGCCACATTTGAGGCCTGTGAGCCTATGTCTCTGAATCAGTTCACACAGGGGCATTTATTTTGTAGTGGCTACCAAAAAAAAAAAAAAAA
>JAJPUD010023707.1:484-19638 GCA_023553655.1 Myrmecobius fasciatus
TCTCTCTCTCTCTCTCTCTCTCTCTCTCTCTCTCTCTCTCTCTCTCTTTCTGTGTGTATATGTGTGTGTGTGTGTTTAAATGTTTTTGGAATACATATCTAATAGTGCTATTTCTGTGCCAAAGGGTATGCAGATTTATAGCCCTTTGGGCTTAGTTCCAAATAGATTTCCAGAATGGTTGAACCAGTTCACAACTCCACTAACAACACATTAGTGTTCCACTTTTCCCACATTCCCTCCAACATTTATCATTTTCCTTTTCCTTTTCCTTTTTCATCATATTAGCCAATCTGATGGGTGTGAAATAATATCTCAATTGTTTTAATTTGTGTTTCTCTACTCAATTGTGATTTAAAGCATTTTTTATATGACCACAGGCATCTTTGATTTGTTTTTATTTGCAAAACATATGCATGGGTATTTCTTCAACATTAACCCTTACATATCTTTCTGTTACAAATTTTCCCCCCAACTCTCCACCCCTCCCCTAGATGGCAGGATATCCACTACATGTTAATTATGCTAAAATACTTGACAGATCGAATATATGTATACACATTTCCACACTTATTGTTGTGCAAGAAAAATCGTATCTGCATGAAAGACATATTTGATTTTTTTTATCTGAAAACTGTCTATTCATATCCATTGACAATTTGTCAATTTGTCCCCAAAGTTTCTTGTATCTGCAGGATCTCATTCTCTTGTATCAAAACCACCCCATAGTTTCAACTGTCAACTTCTTTCCCACCAGGAACAATCTCATTAGCCCCAGATTTATAAGAGGATTTATATTGAAACACCCATAAGATGGTTGTATGAATAGGTTGCTGTTTGCATTGTTTGAGGAAATAACACATTGCTAAGACCAGAAATCCATTCCAATGTTTGAGGATTGCTAAATACCAAAAAGAAGGATAGTCTGGCCAAAAGTGGTCAGCAAGGCTTTAGCTGAAAAAAGTAAGGAAGTAGGATATACCATTTAGGGCAAAGAGTGACTGAGGGAGATTGAATCAGTGGGAATGGAATACCCAACATTGTAAAGACTACTTTGGCTATGACCTTAGAATCCCACTACACTGGGCATTATCCAGAAATGTAACCAGTTATATTGCAAGTATTGCATTAACCAAGAAGAAACCTTTACAAATATAGAATATTGAATTTCTTGTTAAGCAAGGAAGAAAAGCATAAGAGCTTATAGTTTATAGAAGGTGTTTAGAATAAATGGAAATTGTCTTGTCAATGAAGCCAAGTAAAGTATTTTCTTAATTAATCTGATGATTAAAATACAGAGCGTGGAAAGTCCCACAATTCAAAGAAATGCAGCCAATTTCAGTTCCTTTAGAAAATCGTAGACAAATAATTTTAATTTCTATTTCTTTCCTTCAAAGACTCCATTACAGATTTTATTCTTGGTTCAATAGAAAGTCAGTTATCTGATTAAGTACTGCCTAGAAGTCCTTTGTATCTGTATTTCTTTCTCCTTCTGTGATCAGAAGAGAGCTTTGAAGTTCTTAAATTGGAATATGAGAAAGCATTTCTTTCTCCAGTCACTCAGTCTGATTGTCCCAAGATAGGTTGGCTCAGTACTGGAGGTGAATGGTTTGACCTGAGATTGAAAGACATTGGGGTAGCTCCAAAAAGACTCGGGATTTAACCTGAAAGGCAAATAAGGAGACTGTTTTTATTCTGCTTGAATTATTACTTTTGCTTTGAGCAATCAACCCTAGGAAGAACAAAAAGTGAACTACCTTTCTCATCCCTAAGGAATGTAGCTCAGGGGTGGAAATGGAACACCCAAGAATTAATGAAAGCTAGTACCAATCCTGCCAATGCTAGGTATTTAGGGAAAGTTGCTGGTAAGCTACAGAGCACAGAACAAACCAACTAACCCTGCTATAAAAATAAGGCCTATGGGGAGATGAGGATCAAAATGAAATCAAACCCACCATATTTTCAATATTTTTAATTAAACCTACCCACTAGTGTCATACTTCCCTCTATTTTGGTTACAAGTTTTCTCTTTCCCCTCTTTCTCTACTTCCGTAACATTTCTTGGGCAAAAGGTTCTCCTTGCAGAGATTCTGAAAGTCTAGAGGTTTATTTTCTTAAATATTTTAATTTCCTTCTCCAACACAAGATCTAAGAGATAGTCTCAAAGTCAGGAAGACCTAGATTCAAATTCTACCTCTGAGGCATATGGATTATAGGACCCTAGATCAATGCTATCAAACTCAGAGAGAAACAGTATCACAAACCATGCATAAGGATTCCTGCAGGTCACAAATAGACAGTTTTAAAATGTAATATTATCTATTTTGATTGCAATTTGATTTGCATTATTAAATATTTCCCAATTACATTTTATTCTGATTCAGCTCCACTCAGGAATGTTAAAGGTAATATGTTTAATACTTCTGCTCTAGGCAACTCACTCATTTATGCCTATTTACAGAGAATATACTGATGTGCATTGATAAAGGGATTTCTCTCCTTTAAGAGTTTAAGAGTTCCTCATTTAAAGGAAAGCACAGTTCTAGTCCCAATCCCTATCTTTTTTTCCAGCCTAAATTGCCTGATTATTTTCCTGGCTCTCAATGACCTTGAAACATTCCCCTCACTCTCCCCTACCCCTTTGCTTCTTAAACTGTGCTGAATAAATGCCAACACAACTATGTAAAAAGTGGAAGGAATGGAGTCCAATAACTTCTGGGCTTGGAGTTTGTTTTTGTTTTTGTTTTTAGATCTATGATACTTTTTTTCCCCCGAGCTGGTGGATTATGGACCAAATTTTCCAGCTGCTTTACTGCATTGTAGTCATGACCACACAGATATTCCTCCATTTGTCTTCCAGAAAGCTCACAAATACTATCCACACTCCTTGGAATGTCACTCTTTGTTCAAAGTGTTTCATCCTTTCCATAGACCAAAGAGTTTTGCTGGGAAGCCCCTTGTGAGAGGTATGTGGGATGGGGTGCTAGACACCCCCTTACCCAAAGTGACTACTCAGAGACATCTCCAGATACAAACAGAAAGCATTTATTTGGTTCTTGTAAGAAGCAGGCCAAGCACAACAACTGGACAATCCAGCATGGTGTGTGGTCCAATGCAGAAATGAAAACTGGATTATATAGCAGAAAAGATATTGGTATACTTTTCACCTTCCTTTTGATTTTTAAATTCATTGGATGGACTGAAAAGGAAATAACCATTGACCAATGGTCAACAATGCTGTCTATTTCCTGAAGGTCATGTGATTTCCTGAAGCTTAGATCTAGGGTTTGACCTTTTCTGCTCTAAAGTCCACTGAGAATAGGGACTATATGACTTCCTGAAACTTAGGCATAGGGTCTGATCTACTTTACCCTACCGTCTTCTGAGAAATCTTCCCTTGTCCCATTCAGAGGTAACTAAGATAGAAAGATTCCTCCTTTGTTTATGTTTGGCAGTCACTCAACTTGAACATTTATTAAGTGTTCGTCCAAACTATACAATGCATACAATAATAAGAGCAGAAAATATTAAAAAAGGCAGAATTGGTATTTCTGCCTTCAAGGATTTACAGTTGAATAAGGAAGACAAAATGCCAATAACTAGGAATTGAGAATCAATAGGAGGTAATCTCAGAAAGAAAAAAACCAGTAGTTGAGGAGATGAAAAAAGCCTCCTGTAGATGATGGGATCTGAGTTAAGTATTGAATGAAGCTAAGGAAGCCATGGGACAAATATGATGCAGAAGGGTATTCTAGGCACAGAGATGAGAGAAAGAATGTTGTATGCAAAGCCAGATGTTTGTCTCTTTCTTTGCCTTCCATATTGCATGCCATAATAGACATGAAAAGACTTGTTGAAGAATAGCAAGACAATGGTTCATAACTTAAAACCTTCCAAAGAATTTTACAGACTTGCTTATCAGAGTATGAGAACTTCATAGAATCTGGAATTTATTATCATGATAGTGGATAGAGAAGACTTTTTGTTACCATAGTTCTTATTCTCATTACCACTTCCCTCAAGTGTTGTGGCTACCTAATTTTAAAACTTTCTGGTAATACAAGAGTTTTCTTTTGAGACTTTCTCCCCTATTAACAGTAAACAGTGAACAGTGAACAGAGCCAATATGAACAAAAGATGAAGTTAGACAAGTTTTGTCCCTCTCTCCCTACAACCCACCCTTTCAGGAGTACCACAGAATTCTAGCCTTGGACTTATAGGTACTTTATTCCAAGACACAAATTAAAACTTGAAGGAAAGAAAGAGCTTTGGAACCTTATACATTTAAATCCTTATTTCTCCCTCTTTCCACACCAAAAGAGAAACAGAGAAAGAGAAAAAAAGAGAGACAGAGACACACATACACAGAGAAATACAAAGAGGCAGAAAAAGAGACAGAGACAGAGAGACAGAAACAGAGACAAAGAAAAATAGAGAGAGGGGGAGGAAGGAAGGAGGGAGAGAAAGAAGAAGGGAAGAAAGGAAATAAAGGCCTAATCAAATACCAAGGGTTATCAAGGTAGCTTGATATGGACAGTAGCTATGTGGATAGCTACTAGACCTGTGATTTCATTCATGTAGGGAATTCCCAGGTAAGGAAACTCCTTACTAGTATATGTTGGAGATGGAACTTTCTATCTGGATCTTCCTGGATTTAAGGTAAATTCTCTACATGTTATATCACACTGACTTTCAAAAATAATAATAGCTCACATTGATATGTGTATTGAACATGTTATATTATTTGTTCATGACAACAAGGAAACTTGTCCAGATAGGACAAGTGCATGGTGTGGAGTAGCATCTGAACGCAGGCCTTCCTGATTCTAAGGCTAATGCTATTTGCCAAATTGCCTTAGCCTCAGAGAACTCAAATTTCTCTTTTATGACATTATTTCCTTTCAGATGCTTTGCAGTCCAAGCAAACTGGTCTTCTTGCTATTTCTCATAAGCAACAATGCATCTCCCACCTCCATTCCTTTGTACTGGCTGCCTTCCATGCCTGTAATGCTTCTTAGATTCTTCCTATCCAATCTCCTGCTTCTTATACCCCTCAGTTTCCTTCAAAGTTTAAACTTTAATCAACATCTTCCGTCTCAGCCAGGACTGCTTTCTTTAAAACTGCTTGACTTACTTTTCTACATAATTTTAGTTCTACTTATTCTTTCTCTGAACCCTTTGAAGCCTGTTCTCCCCAAATCTAGGTCACATGTCAGGTTTCATCTACTTGTTATCAAACATTTTTAAATGAGAGCACATCCAAGAAAGCTGAGAAAGGATGCTGAAAAGACTGGAAACAATTTCAGCCAGTAGAGTGTTTACCTTCTCTTGAGGATGGGGGAGGGGCATAACTATCTTTCAGTATTTGAAGGATTTTGGTGTAGAACTAGGATTAGAGCTGTTCAGTTTGGTCCCAGAGAACAGTACCTGAAAGCAGTAGAGAGGTATGTTGGCTTTCTAACAGGACTATACAAAAAGGGAATGAATGACTTCACTCATGAAGAAGATACATCCCACTACTGAAGGTCTTCCAGGAGAAGCTGAATGATCACTTGTCAGGGATTTTGCAGAGTGATTTCTTTTCGGATTGGGTCAAATGAGATTACCTCTGAAATCCTTTCAATGGTGACTCTGTGATTTGTGAATTTTCAAGCATTCCGTATCTAACACTCTAGGACTCCAATAGATCTGTGATTTTATCAGTGGAGTTATTTCTTTCTCTGGCTTCCTTCAAGTCCCAACTAGTACCCCATTAGACTGTGAACTCCTTGAGAGCAGGAACTATGTTTTGCTTTTATAGTGGTTCCAGACTGTACTACCAATGGTGAAAACAATGAGAACTGAACAAATTTTTCCCATGAGTACATCTCCAGTCTGCAGCCTAACCATCCCTCTCCACTCAATTCCCCAAAGTGGGGAATTTTACTTCCAGTTTCACAGAAACAGGCCAGCCCAGCCCAGCCCAGCCCAACCCAACTCCTTCCTTCTTGACTTCACTCACTTTCTGAGAGAAACTTCAACCTTTATGCTCCCCCCCACCCCAATCCCACACTGTCCAAGCTTCCTTGAGGGAGAAGGGATTGGATATGGTAGCAAAAATTATGGTCTTATATTTTCCACTTATCAGGGCTCTGGCTAGGTCTAAGCTCCCACCTAGGCTCCCACCCATGGCTACAGGTGCCACTGTAATTACTCCTGCTGCTGCTGCTTCCCCTCCTGCTGAATATGCCTGCTATTTTATACCCTTTCTAGGATTACTGTTGCAGCCCTATCTGTGACCTGCACAATGCACACAACTTCAGCATTTTGGGCTCCAATCAGACAGTCCTGCCCACCTCAGCCTTCACTGAAGAAGAGCTATCCACAACACAGGACAATAGCCACAATGCCAGGGCTAGGCAAAATGCTCGGCCCACTTCACACTCAAACTACTGCTCAATCAAGACAATGGCCAAGTGCCAAGCAAGCAATAAGTAGTGAAACTTTTTTTTCTTAACAAATACCAAATCCTATGAGTTTTGAAACAGATGAATGAGAGGTACCACTAATCCTCAGGAATTAATATAACATTTAGCACATGATAAGTGTTTAATAAATCCTTGTTGACTTGATTTCCAGGTTGAAGTATTATTCAATACTTTAAACCTATGGGGAGAGTGGCTTCTAACTGGGGCTTATACATCCTTAGTTAAGATAATGACCTATGATATCCCTATGTTATGGCAGTCTTTATCATGAAAGGTGGATGCTTTTCACAGTGTGTTCACCTAAGCATGAAAGGAACATGAGAGATATTTACAATTAAAACTTCGTTTAGCCTGCATATTGCTTCTCCCTGTTATTAGGGGATCATAGATCTAGAGATGGACTGGAAAGAATCCCTCTTTCCAATGTACCTTAATTTCTTCCTCAAAGGTAACCTTCAGGAATTTGATGTTTGCTCCTAAATTGAGTTTCCAGAGATCTGCTTATCATTAACCATAATTCTATTTCTCTAAACTTTTCTGCTAACACACATAGGTAGCCTATATCCAACAAATATCCTTATTGGGTTTTATGGGTGTTAATTAACAGCTTGACTGCTGGCAAACAGGCTAGATACACTCCACTAGAACACACCTGCTGCTCTGATGAATGTTAGAGGCATCTCTTAGCTTTCCACGGAGGGCTATAAAATCTTAATGGAGTGGCAACACAGTAGGGTAATTTAGCTCCATTTACATTTTGTAACATATGCATTGGAGAGTTTTCTGTTCAGCTATTGTCTTTTATTCTAACCCTTTCCTTTGAGATAGCATCTGTGGATTAAAAACCGAATGGGCAATGGATCCAAGGATATTAACTGAAGAATCTTAGAGGATCCCCTGAATATCTAGGGAATGAGATAGGAAATTGTGAAAACAAGTTTGTTACTACACCATCCGTTATCATCAAAGACAGTGAGGTTCTTGACCAACAGCCATCCAGTTACTGCATTTATTGCTTCTTGAATGAATGCCAAGGGCATTGCCTTTATAGAGAATCTATTTAGTGGGCTTATGTCCTTCCCAATGAAACCATGTTCTGAAATAAACCATTTGATTTGTGATTCATGGACAGTTTAACAGATTTCAGTGTGTTTGCTATAGCAGAAAACACTGTCTAGTTTTGCCCCTATAGCTAAAGAGTGACAGCTGTGTTTCTGAATGTATGTGGACCTCTGAGTGAGCTGCTACTACACTATAATAAATTAAAAATAAACAAACATTTATTAAGCACCTTTTAAATGTTAGGTGAGCAGCTAGGTGATACAGTGGATAAAGTAAGGAACCTGGAATTAGGATGTTATCTTCCTGACTTCAAATCTGACCTCAGACACTTTCTGTGTGACCTTGAAAAAGTCATTTAATCCTGTTTGCCTCAGTTTACTCATTTGTTAAATGAACTAGAAAAAGAAATGGCATCCTTTTACCCAGCAATGTTTCTACTGGGCCTACATCCCAAAGAGACCTTAAAGGAAGGAAAGGGACCCACATGTGCAAAAATGTTTGTGGCAGCCCTTTTTGTAGTGGCAAGAAACTGGAAACTGAATGAATGCCCATCAATTGGAGAATGGCTGAATAAATTATGGTATATGAATATTATGGAATATTATTGTTCTGTAACAAATGACCAACAAGATGATTTCAGAGAGGCCTGGAGAGACCTGTATGAACTGATGCTAAGTGAAACGAGCAGAACCAGGAGATTATTATACATAGCAACAAGACTATATGATGATCAATTGTGATGGACATGGTTTTCTTCGACAATGATGTGATCCAAACCAGTTCCTATTGTTCAGTGATAAAGATAGTCATATACATTCAGAGAGAGGCCTGTGGGAACTGAGTGAAGACCACAGCATTTTAATGCTTTCTGTGAATATTTGCTTATATTTTGTTTTCCTCCTTAGGTTTTCTTTTCTCTTTCTAGATCTGATTTTTCTTGTGCAGTAAGATAACTGTATGCATATGTATACATATATTGGATTTGTCATATAATTTAACATATTTAACATGTATTGGACTGCCTGTCATCTAGGGGTGGGGATGAGGGGAAGAAGGGAAAAAATTTGGAACAAAAAAAATTTTTTTGCAAAGGTCAATGTAGAAAAATCACTCATATGTTTTGTAAATAAAAAGTTTTAATTAATTTTTTAAAAAAAGGAAAGGAAAGGAAATGGCAAATCACTTCAGTGTCTTTGCCAAGAAAAAACTAAATAGGATCATGAAGAGTTGGACACTGCTGGGGGAGAAATAAAAAGACTGAACAAAAACAATAAAGTGTCAAACACCGTGCTAGCTGTGAAAGATTCAGACAATGAAACAATCCCTATTCTCAATGAACTTACATTCTAACAACCTCTTTTTGTTGTTGGTGGTGGTGGTATTGTTGTTGAGTACTTTCAATTGTATATGACTCTCCATGACCCAACAGCCCCTTCAAGGTACAAATCCTGATTTCGGCCAGGGAATAGTCATTCTTCTCAAAGAAGGAACCACAAAGTTTTAAAACTACAATTTCACTGAAAGTATACTCTCCTCAAATCCAAGTCACTACTCTATTCTCTTTTTGTTCTTTGTTTTTCATGTGATATTTTTTGATAAATATTCTACAGAGGACATACCCAATATATTTGAAGCCTTTCTCATTCTTTTGTTTATCTTGAGAGAAACAATGTCATTCAGGATATTGGTATATTATTATCTCTCATTCTTGTTACAAAACTGGCTCACTTCCTTTTCTGGTAATACATAGTTTAATTTATAACTTTCTCTCTACACCTGGAATCCAAGTAGATATTGGTAACATTTTTGAGTCTGCCATGTATCTATTGCCCTTCAGACAGTTTGTAATTTTAATTTTGATCTCACATTCATATCCTTCTCTCAGACTCCATTACCAGCAATTTGTTGAGATTCATATTATGCCTTACCTGAATTATGGCTTCTAGGATAAAAGAAAATTCAGTAACCTTTTAGAACCTTCTAGAAATTCAACAAGCTGAAACCCTGAAGGGAAACATCCTGGATGGAATTTTATTTTCATTTTAAGAATTTTGAAGCTGGGTACTATAGCCAAAGAAAGAAGGAAAAATAATGAGCCTTCCCTTACTATGGGGGAGGAGGAGGTCATATAATGATACAGCACTGGACTTGGAGTCAGAAAGATCGGAATTCAAATTCATTTTCAGATACTTATAACTGATTCTGGCCAAGTCACTTAACCTTTGTTGCTTCAGTTATTGGTAATAGTAGTGCCTACTTTGCAGAGTTGTTGCAAGGATAAAATGAAATAATATTTATAAAGTGCTTTGCACAGTATATGAAATAACATAGTTATTGTAAAAATGTTTATTCCTTTCTTTACCATAATAGGTCAAGCAGAAGCAAGATAACCATTTCTGAGGTTTGTTAGAGTAGGAATTCTTTTTTAGATGTAGATTGACCTAAATGATACCTTCACAATTCACAATTTTGAGATTTTAAAAATGGAGAAGCACCATTACCTGTTCAAATATTTCAGGCTTCAAGGAGAAAAGTGATAGTATCATGATTTCTGGAATGGTGATTTTTGGGAAAATCACTGCTTCTCTCCAGGACTCAGTTTCCCCATTTCTAAAAAACAAAAGGGGTAAATTATATGATCTCTAAGGCCCCTTTCAGCTTTAACTCAATGATTCAGCTTAACAGCTGAGGTCCTGTACAATCTGGTTCCAACCTTCTTTCCAGATTTCCTTCAGATAACTCTTCTTTCCACAATCACTTTGTCCTAGTCAAACCAGATGGTAATTTTTTTTCTTGTGTTTGTACTGGCCAACCTCAATCTCTGGAATACATATCTCATAATCCTCATTTTCAATTAGTGGTCATCTCAGGTATCACTCCCTCCAGGTAGCCTTTCCTAATCCTCTAGTATTTTGAACTTTCTCCTTTCTCAAATTACCTTGTATTTACTTGTATACTTACATATTATGTCCTCTAGTTGAAATGTGAGTTCCTCTAGGCAAGGATTAAGCCCTCCATAAACAGATAACTTAATTTTTTTTAAATTGAAATAGAGTTCCATGATATGAGGTCATGTTGTATTATTGGAAGGTTATTGGCTTAAAAGATATAGGTTTTGGCAGAAGAAAGCAATTTGAGGTCACTGAAACTGTTTATGACCATGATAAAATGAGAGTAAGAAAAAACTACTAGCATTATTTTCATCTGAAATTAAGATGGAATGAAGTGGATGGTCAATCTCCTAAGGTATGAATTGTACCACCCTTCTGCAATGAAGCTGTTGGGTAATGACTGATTGAGGAAGCCATTATGTTCCATTACAGGACACCGTTCTTTAGACATTGGAAATTGGAAGTCAGTTTAGTTGATGTAATTCATAATCCAGATTTGACCAAGCCTTTCTTATCACTTTCTTACCAATTCTGTTGTTTAATTGTTAGTACTGCCACATTCCTTCTATGACACAAATATGACACTGATACCTAAACCAGGAAGAGCCAAAACAGAGAAAGAAAATTACAGACCCACCTCTCTAATGAATATTGATGATGCAAAAAAATTAAATAAAATATTAGCAAAGAAATTACAGCAACTTTTCAATAGGATAATACACTATGACCAAGTGGTATTTATACCAGGAATGCAGGGCTAGTTCAACATCAGGAAAACTATTACCATAATTGACCACATCAATAACAAAACCAAAAGAAATCATATGAAAATCTCAATAGATGCAGAAACAGCTTTTGAAAAAATATAGCACTCATTCCTATTAAAAAAACACTAGAGAACATAGGGATAAAGGGAGTTTTCCTTAAAATAATAAGCAGTATCTATCTAAAACCTTCAGCAAGCATTATTTGTAATGGAGAGAAACTGGACACATTCCCAGTAAGATAAAAGGTAAAACAAGGATGCCCATTATCACTACTATTATTCAACATTGTACTAGAAATGTTAGCTTTACCAATAAGAAAAGAAAAAAAAATTAGAATAGGCAATGAGGAAATAAAACTATTACTCTTTGCAGATGATATGATATACTTAGAGAATGCTAAAAAAAAATCATCCAAAAACCTACTCAAAACAGTTAACAGCTTTAGCAAACTTGTGGGATCTAAAATAAACCCACACAAATCAGCATTTCTATATATTACTGACAAAGCCCATCAATAAGAGATAGAAGGAGAGATTCCATTTAAAATTACTATAGACAAAATAAAATACTTGACGGTCAACGTGCCAAGACAACTCCAAGAATTATATGAACATAATTACAAAACACTTCTCACACACACTAAGTCAGATCTAAACAATTGGAAAAATCTATTCATCATGGCTAGGTCAAGCCATTATAATAAAAATGAATTGGTCTACTTGTTCACTGCCATACCAATCAAACTGCCAAAACATTATTTTATAGAAATGGAAAAAATAATAACAGAATTCATCTGGAAGAACAAAAGGTCAAAAATATCAAGGGAATTAATGAAAAAAAAATACAAAGGATAGTGGTTTAGCAGTCTCAAACCTAAAACTAAATTATAAAGTATCAGTGATCAAAACCATTTGGTACTGGCTAAGAAATAGTTGTTTTCAGTTCTTTCTGACTCTTTTTGATATAACAACTAAGTTTACTCCTCTTCATCCCAAAGGATTGTTGTTATGTCAAGCCAACACAGCCAGTTTTCATATAGTTCTTCTGATTACATGGATAATTTGGCAGGGAAGTAGCTTAAGCAAATCAAAGTATCCATTTTTACATAGGCTTTATAGCAACCACAATTTCTGTATTTTCCCCCTGATAAAATGTATCCTTCAAGAACAGAAGGCATATTGAAACCCTGAATAATCCCCTAGCTACTTAGCGCATTGTTCTGTAATGTCATTAATGACCTGTGTTGTTTCTCAAATTAATCATTGAATAACTATTCAAAATATTTCTTACCTCAGTAGTAGATTATTAAAACTATTGTCCTTTTCATGCTATTTCTCATAGAGTTTCAATATATTCTTAATTCTAGGCAGTATTTCCCCATGACTACAGTAAGTGACCTTATAAACCCAAATAATATTTGTTATGGAGAACCTAACATTATTATTCTTAATAATAAAAAACCTAAACATTTCAAGGACTATTGAGCTTTTTCAAAGTGTTTACTTAAAATTTCACAAATAGTCTTATTTGTATCCCTGGCTTTTAGCACAATATCTGGCATATAGTAGGCATCTAATAAATGTTTATAGTATTGTAGTGTAGTCCCACATTAAGCTTCAGTATTACTATCCTTACTAGTTACTGTATATTTATAGAATGTTTGTGGGGTTGGGTTTGCTTTTTGTTTTCTGGTTTTGCTTTTTTTTAATTAATTCCCAATAGCTTAGTTTCTGGTATGTGTTGCTGTTGTTGAGTCATCTTCAATAGTGATTGAGCCTTCTGTTTCTATTCAGGATTTTCTTAGCAGAGATACTGAAGTGGCTTATCATTTCCTTTTCCAGCATATGTGATAGATGAGGAAACTAAAGCCAGATTTAACTCAGGTCTTCCTGAATGCAGGTCTAGGGATCTATCTACTCTGTCATTTCACTGCCCCCTTCAAAACAAAACAAAACAAATCGTTTACAACTATGTGTGTATTATTGTTGTTGTGTTCTCTCCTTTAATAGAATATAAGTTTCTTGAAAGTGGGAAATATTCTTTTTGTATTTTTATATCTCTAATATTTAATTTAGCTTAACAAAGCTAAGAAAGTGAAAGTTTAAGAAATGGTTATTGACTTGTTGACTTACTTGTTACTTACTAGAAGACACTTGCTAAAAGCTTGTTAACTGATATACTGATACAATCCACAGAAAGACCATATCAGAAGATAATACCAACACCATCAACTGTCAAATAAGCTCCCACGATAATAAATCTGTAAACTAGTGGGTGTTGTCCCAAGTCTGGATACTCCATCTCATAGAGCAAAAGTGCCCATCACAAATGCTTCATCATAAATCTCTCCTGAAGACAAGGACTTCAATGAGGACCTAGACAGTTTTGCATCAAGAAATGTTATAGGGATAGGACTGGGGGTGGGGATGGAGAAGAAGGAAATGCTTAGTGATATGGATTGAGAGAGCAAAAGGGAAAAGATAAGTGTGTGGTAGATAGCCTCTTAAGAATATGATTGTGCAATCTGGGGTGAGGATGGATATTAGAGGAGGTAGGGTAAAAAGGTAAGAGAAAAGTTCAACAAAATTGGGATGAAGAGAAAGGAACACTCCCTAGGTAGGAAGTGATTAGATGAGATGAGGAATTTCTAGGCTTCCTCCTTATATCTTCTTCTGTCTTACTCCCTTCCCCTCCTCCTCATACACTAGCTATGATTTAATGCTAGATATCTACATCGCAGCATATTTAGCATCTAAGATTATTTTTTTAATGATAAACCATCCACCTCCTCAACTTTGGGAAACAGATGTCACTAGGAAGGGAAATAGGAATAATTAGTCCTGAACATGAAGATCCTCCCCATGTCAATGTTAGCAGAGTGCAAGCTGTCTGTTCCAATTCCCTACTCAACTCTGGCTTGCCGATCATTAATCTCTTTCCCACTGAGATAGATTTATTTTGGGAGCTGGCCCAACTTACTTAAAAGTCCATTTTCCTACTGGCTTACCCTTCTTCCCAGGCTTCCTCACCCTGGTCCAGTGCTTTTTATCTTACTGCACCTGATAAGTGAATAAATACCCTGAGGATTTGGTGAATGATCCTCCCAGAAAGGGCTAGCATTGACAGGCAGGATGGAATATAGGGTGGGGGAGGGGAGAGAAGCCAACTGGACTCTGAAAAATAGAAAGTAGTCAAATTTGAGTCTCTTTTGCTTTTTTCTTAAAGATCAAGCAATATTGTAGTCCTCAATCTGGTCAGTTCAAATATTTTTAATAATTAATAGTTCATATAGCATTTTATTTTATTTTGATGGAGGGAAGATGGGGAGAGAATAGGAAGGGTCTGGATATTTTGTCAATATCCAGAATTTCCTGTGTGAAAATTCTCTTCCCTATACCTGCTTCCAGGCAATTATCTGTAATTTACAGTCTTGAAGAGAAAGCTGAGTATATTAAGGGGTCAAGTGACTTGCTCAGTCACTGAACTGGTATGCTTCAGCAGAAAGACTTAAACTCAAGGCTTTCCAACTTCAGGTCTGTCCCTCTGTTCACTGGACTAATTCACTAATGTATACTACCTCTCCAATCTAAAACACTATTTCTTTTTTACCTAAAATGTGATTTCAAGTTGTAGGTAGCTTCCCGTGAAGAATTTACTCACCAACAGCAGAACTTGATCTAAAATTTATAGTATTAGAGAGTCCTTTGAGATACTGAGATTTGGTGAGTTGTCCAGGATTACATAGTCAATTTGTACCAAAACTGATTTTTCTGACTCTGAGATCAGCTCTCTATCCAGTACCCATTACTGATACTCCTAATATTATTAATATGAATTAAAATCTCTAAGTGTGCTCACCACTAACTGCCTAAAGTACACAGAAAATGGTTGGTGAGTTGCTGTCCTTTGTTTTCAAAGATGATCAAAATGACATCACTATGTTAGATGGAGTTATATTGTGTCCAACTATGGCTGATCAGATCAATAAGAGCTTGGAATGCTCTGCCATGAGTTGAACACTATGAACATTTGGGGTGGCTTCTCTAATTTTGTGCATCTTGCATTTCTCCTCAGTTAATTCAGTTATGCTTTGTTTATAGAGCACAGGACCTTCTCTGATAAGGGCATGCCATGCTAAACTATACTGTGCTAGTGTCTCCTATGCCATATAATCAATTCTAAAGTTCTTAAGAGAGACCTTGAGAGTGTTCTTGCATCACTTTTCCTGACCACTTTGTGAGCACATGCTATGTGTGAGTTATCCATAAGATGATCTTTTTGGCAAGTATATGTTTGACATAAATGGTAAGATCTCAAGAAAGACACTTCAAAGATGAATTCAATTACAAGAGGATAATTACTTTAGCAAGAACAAGACAGAGCAGGGACTGTTACTAGTTTTCTTTTTATATCCCCTCTATCACAGTGACTTCCCTAGTGGATATGAAATGAATTCTTCTTGGATTAGATTGGATTTTGTATACTAGAATTAGATTGGATTGAGCTAAATTGGAAGAGCACAATGGTATGATGGAAACTGTATTGCAAAAGGAGTCAGTGCACTATTAGACTAGTTGGCTTTATTAGATTTGTCCCCTATTGGTTACCAAACTGTGTGACAAGTCACTTCATTTACCTAGACTTAATTTCATCCCTACTTAAATGAAAGGTTTACATTAGAAGGTCCTTGAAATCATTTTTTAAAGCACAATGTGCTATGAATCTGTAAGACTAGATTTGGGAAACACAAAGGTAGAGAAGAAGATATGGAATAAGTTATACTTTGGGGTTTGTTTTGTTGTTATTTTTAGAAATATTTATTCTATTTAGAGGAATAATCCTCTTACCCAAGATATATTTGCTAACGAACATTATCATATAGTATGTGTTTAATAAATACTTATTGGCTGACTGATTCATGAATATACGCTAAACACATAATCAACAATTAGGTTGAAAAATAAACACTAATATGAGATAGAAAATATAAATATGCTGGATAGAAAAGCAAAAATATGCTATAAAAATAAAAATATTATGGAGCCCAGAAAAAGTTATTGGGTTACTAGAAAATTAATACAAGAAAGGAAATTTGGTTGTTAAATATTCTGTGAACCCAGTAGCTCAGAGAAAGGCAATGAGATCTGGAATTAAGTAGAGGCTCTCCACCCTAGGCAGCTTTCTTCCAACCACAGTGTTAGGAGACCATGGGCTCACACCTGTTTGAGAGAGCTTTGCACAGTTTGAACTACCAAAAATTCCTTCAGTCTTTGCAAAGACAAGATGTCTCTACTTTCAAATACAGCAGGATTGATCAAAAGGCTTCATGAAACATGATTGTTGACTGAGAACTGGGGGTGAGAAGGGTAACCTCTTATCAGAGGATCATTTCCCTTTATGGTCTGCAAGAGTGAGCTCTTTTTTCTTTTGGACCTTTTCTCTCCCTTGGACTTTCAGCAGAGGTGATGTAAAAAAATCTCACCCATTCCCCTGCCATGAAGGACAACAGTTATTTACAGCAGAAGCACATGGAAATAAGACATATGTGCTCACACAGGCAAATGTTAGAGGACTTTCTTGTATCTCAAGTTCCTGGCTTATTGCTTTTGCCTTTCCACTCATTTTTATGAACACAGGTCTGTGACTAGAAATCTAGAGAAATGGGCATTTCATAATGCTAGGTGTTACCTCTTGCTCCAGATGTTAATTTTCATGGGGAATCTTGAAATTGAGAAATCCTCATTTGAGCATCAAGGACCAATGGACTAGATGGAAAAGATTCAAATAATCATTCTTCTCAGAAAAAAATCACCCAAAATCACCAACCAAAGGATCTTATAGCTGAAAGACTAACGCTATGCCTGGGCAGGAGATGTAGACATTTCCAGCTCTCCATGATAATTACTCAAGTCTATCCAGGTAGTGTAGTTCTGAGGTGAATGTGAAATACTTGTTCCACAGTACTATCAAATATCTTTATTTCCAGGGAAAGGTGGTAATGACTAAGATGTTTTATGTTTTCTGTATTTACTCATGTATATTTTTGAATCCTTATATATTCTGTGCATTTTTTGTGGTGGAGGAAATAAAAAGCTACCCCATACCCAACATTTACATTGTACACAGAGTAGTTTTTTGTATGGGAGGGTACTTTGGGGGAAACCATAGACATGAACATTATTTTTAGTGTCTGATAATGTTTTTGTTTTGGCTTTTTTATTAATGTTTTTTTTTTAATTTTGGGAAAGAGGTGTTACTAAGACAGGGAAAAAATCGTTATTCTAGAATGCGAAGAACTTCTCCATGTAAATGTTAGCAAAGTGTAATTGTCTGCCCCGAATGCCTTCTCTGCTCCAGTATATGCAGGCTATAAACTGGGGTTGTAGAGATTTTCCTGGAGTAATCCAAGTGGAGAAAAGTCACTGTGCTGCATATACACTTCAAATGAGCATTATCACTAATAGGCATAAAGAGGTCAAAGGCAGAGTGAAAGGTCTGAAATGCACAAAAATATTTAAAACAGTATCTTTGGTTATAACAAAGAACTGGAAACCAAGAAGGTGTCTACCAGTTCTAGAATGTTATATGAAGACAATGAATTAGGGGCAGATAGGTGGTGCAGTGGATAGAGCACCAGCCCTGAAGTCAGGAAGACCTGAGTTCAAATCTGGTCTTAGACATTTAACATTCCCTAGCGGTGTCACCTTGGGCAAGTCACTTAACCTCAATTGCCTTAGCAAAAAGCATAAAAAAAAAAAAAAAAAAAAAGACAATGAATTATAGTCATGCCCTAAGAAATGAAGATATGATGGATTCAGAAAAATCTGGGAAGACATATAAATTGAGAAAAGTTGAAAAGAACCAGGAGAAAAACTTAAGACAATGACCACAATAAAATAAAGGGGAAAAGTATGTTAAGGACTATGCCTAAGTGTGAAGGGGAAGGTGAATTCTCTGAAAGCCCCCACAGCTGTGAATCATAACACACTTGAAGGAAATGCAATTCAGCCTTTACTGACACAGATATTGCTTGTGAATTGGGAATGAAATAAATTGGAGGCAAAAGGGAAGAGGAGAGAAGTCAGAGAATGCAACTGCCTCTCAGTCTCCTTGTATCCTTATCATCCTCTCACATGAAGGGATCTGTTCTGCTGGTCAGAATTAGATCCTCGGTAGCCACTCGCAGGTAACTCCCGTAACACTCAGCAGTCACTACTAGCAGGTTGCTCCTGTAACAGAAGTACATTGCTGTAGTAATTTTCATTCCATCACCTACTCAGCCAATGAGATAGAGAATGGACCATATAGTTTTTCTAGTCAATTTCAAACTTCTCTTTCTTGGGGGGTAAAGTATCTTGTTAAATGCTTAACACTTTAAATTTTATAAAATACGTGTTCCAAAAGTTTTAGTGCAGTACTGAATTTTGATAGCTTGAAAACTATTAATAATGGCAGTTTGTACTTTGCATATATTCTCTAATTTGAGCTTTGTGAATATTTTGTAAAGTAGTTAGTATTATCATCTCCTTTTTGTGAATGGGATATTGAAGAGGTTAAATGACTTTCCTAGACTTCCACCTAGCAAGTATTTGAGGCAGGATTCAAAGATGTGCCTAATTTTCAGATCAGTATTCTATTCATTCTATGACACTGAAGGAATTAAGTGTTAAAACTCTGGTTTTCTTTTTCAGAGCCCTGTCTTTTTAGCAAGTGGCTATTTCAAATAATGTTAAGCCACAGAATAAATATATTTAACAAAGGTTTAAGTTTAAAATATCGATTGAAATTCTGGAGAAATACCTCTCTGCAAATAGCTCACTTAAAAGGTAATCAAATATTAACAAAGGAAGTTATATTAATTGCTGCAAAAATTATAATTTTAAATAAAATTTTTCTCTTATTTTCTTTTATTAAAAAATGTACTGTGGTTACTTAATACAACTTGGTCATTTGAGGTAATCTTAAGTTCA
>JAJPUD010023708.1:6008-19635 GCA_023553655.1 Myrmecobius fasciatus
ATTGTTTGGGTAGATTACCTTTCTGAAATATTGTTCCTCTGACTGCTGACCCTGGAGATGGCTTAGCTGGGGAGGGGGAAGGATAGTTTTGGGTAGCTGCAGGAATCCTGATTCAGGATGCTAGAACCCGGTTAAGGGCAGCATTTGGCCAAGAGCCTGGGCCTGTGAAGAATTCCTCACATTCTTATCAGATATAAACAGCAATTCCAAGAGTGAAGACAAGAGGATAGAAGGGGGTAGGAGGTGGGGTGGGGAGAGACAGCTGATATTAGATGCCTTGCTCTGGGGTGACTGAAGATAAGAGATGGGGACAAAGGGAGTTAGTCTGACAGTGAACTCCTGGGGCCTTCAGTGACCCAAATAACTGCTCAGGGATGGAGAACAAGATCAAGATTTAGATAATGAGGATGTTGTGTGATCACCAGAAGAACCTAGCAGTACTAGTCTTATCACAATGATCTGTGGTGCTAAAAGGCAGCCTGGCATATTGTCTAGAGCTCTGGACTGACTGGGAGTCCAGAGAGTTTAAAGCTCATATTGTTCTAGTGTTCTGACTATTGGCAAGTCATTTAACATTCCTGAGTCTTAGTTTCCTCTTCTGTAAAATGGGCATAATGGAGAATCAAAGGAAATCAAGTATGTAAAGGTTTGCAAACCTCTATGAGCAATATAAACATCTGTTATTTATTATTCTTTGGGTTTTTCTTTAGGTTTCTGGGAGAAAATAGCAGGAAACTGGGTGTACAGTGACTTAATATGGCAAAGGTCTTTATAATGCAGTAAAAGGACAGGGAAGAGAGATCTGGCCAGGGGAGAATCTACAACTGTTTCTCCTCTTTGAGCCTCAGATTCACTTTCTATAAGATGAAAGGATTCACCAAAGCATCCTCGATTGCCTTGTTTGTTCAGTTTGATTCTGTGATTATGTAAGGGTTGGATTGGAAGAATTGGAAATAAAGAAAAGATTGGTGTTTGTCCTTCCTCCATCACTTTTCCTACCAGTACTGATGGCAACTTATTTCTGTGTCCCTTCCTTTCCCAGAATATTTCCAAGCCTCTTCCTGTCTACTCAGTTGAATTAAAAGCTGCCTTTATGGGGGCAAAAAGTGACATCCATAGTGTCATATCAAGAATAAATTTGTGGGCCTAATTTCTAATAGTGCTGTTTACTTACTGCAATCTTGAATAACACCTTTCTGGACTTCACTTTTCTTATCTGTAGAATGATAGAGTTCCTCCAAATTCCCTCCATATTCTAAATTCTGCAATTTAGGAGATGATTATAGATCTAGAATTGAAAGGGACAAACCATTTCAATCCTTTCATTTTACAAATGAGGAAACTGAGGTTCAGGGGAGATCAGGGTCTTAGAAATAGTGTCAGAGATGAAAATTGAACATGGGTTTTCTGACTCCTGAGATGTTTCGTTGTTTTTCTTCTCCCACTATCCCACAATGCCTTCTGAAGGCATGACTAGACAAAAGTGCTTGTGTCAAAAATCTTGGATTTACAGTGGACTGCAAGCCCCAAATGAGTTGTGTGATAGGGCATTCAGAAAAGCTAATTCAGTAGTGTGCTGCATTAATAGAGGCATAGTGTCCTGAATGAGGATGGTGATAGTCCCCTGGCACTTTGCCCAGGTCAGACCATATCTGAGATATTGTGTTCAGTTTTAGGCACCATATTTTTAGGAAGGTTTTAACAATCTGGAGCCTGCCTGAAGGAAGACAGCCATGTTGATGAATGGGCTGGGGATCATGCTATTTGATGATAAAATGAAAATGGGAGTGTTTTTGCCTAGGTAGGATGTGATCACTGTCTTCATGTATCTGAGAGGCTGTCACATAATTTTATTTTTCTTTGTCCCAGAAGACAGAGCAATATATAGAAATACCATATTTAGGTTTGTAAGAGAAAACTTCCTAGCAATTAGAGCTGCCCCAAATTAAAATGATTACTCTTCAGTGACTATCATTTGCTACTTATCTAGAAGAGATTCTTGTTAAAAGTTAGCTAGATTAGAAGACTTCTGAGGTTCCTTTAAAAAAAAGTTTTATTGATGTTTTTATCATTTTTTACATTATTACCACTTCTCAGTGACATCTTTTCTTAGTATTAAGTGTATTCAATCAAGGGGAAAATTGGCTGTATTTAAAAATGTGTGCCTCATTCTGCAGTCGGCCACTTCTCTGCTTAGAGGCAGAACATTTATTTCAATATTGTTCTTGTGAAATCTTGATAGATCACTGTTTTGATCAGTGTTTTGAAGTTTTTCTTTGATGTTTTCTTTGACAATATTGTGGTCATGAAAATGAGACACTTAGTTAATTGAGACCTAGAGAAGGGAAGGAACTTGATCAAGCTAACCTAATAAGTTTGTGTCAGAGCTAGGAGTAGCTTCCAAGACTCCTGGGCTCTTGTTTAAGGCTCTTTCCACCACATTTTTCATTGTTCTCCGAGTAGGAGAGTGATCCATCGAATCCCACTGATTCACATTATACTTAGTTTCATTGATGTTTTAAAAATTTATATTTGCTTTAAAGTATTATGAAGTTGGGGCAGCTAGGTGGCGCAGTGAATAAAGCACCAGCCCTGAAGTCAGGAGGACCTGAGTTCAAATCTGGTCTCAGACACTTAACATTCCCTAGCTGTGTGACCCTGGGCAAGTCACTTAACCCCAATTGCCTCAGCAAAAAAAGTATTATGAAGTTAAAGCCTTTTAAGCACATTCTTTCCTTAGGCCCCAGTGAATCCTGAGCTTCCTAATTCTTGCTCCAAGGCCAGGATTGAACTATGTGAAGTGAGATCTCAAGGAGTTTACAATCTAAGGAGTGAGGAAGACCCCTAGATTTATAGGCAGATGACCAGAGTTTGAGTTAATATTCCATAAAAAATGTGATGAGTTTTCTTCTCTAAAGTTTTTTCTAGTTCTGACATTTGAAGATTCCGTAAACTCCATTTGTGAAGACAGAAACCCTATTAGTTACCTGTCAAAATAAATCATTACTTCATTCTCCCTAAGTATTCTATTAAAAGTCCAAATTTCTAAGTCTGCTTATAAATTTGCTGCTCTCTGCTAGGTAATGTTTATCCTAAAGGAGTTTATCCCTTGTTTTCTAGTTTCTTATTTGGACTTTTTGACTGTGGGCTTTTCTTTGTATCTGTTGATCTATTTATTTACTTTCCTTTGTAACTTGTAGGGATCAAAAGGATTCATTTCTCTCTCATTCACCTCTGATGGGGCAGAGTTTTCCCTAAGCAAGATTTGCCCAGGCTATAGTGAAAAAGAAAGCAAAACCCTGTAGTGCAAATAAGCCAGTTCTGTATTTTGGGACTTAAAAAAAAAATATTCTGAGGAGCTCTAGTTATTTAACTGAACAAGAATAGTTCCTCATGTCTTAAAGACTCACTCTGAGAGATTTTTCACAACTTTCTGTACCCTTCAGGCCATGACATGCACTTCATTTCAGTCTGTTCGACTCTTTGTGTTTTCTTGGCATTTGCTGTTTTCTTGGCAAAGATAATACTGGAGGAGTTTGCCAATTCCTTCCCTAGCTCATTTTATAGATGAGGAAACTGAGGCAAACAGGATTAAGTGACTTGCCCAGAGTTTCACAGGTTCATATTAGGTGACTGGGAGTAGGGGGAGCAGATCATTTTAGGTTTAAGGAGCTCCTGGAAGGCTTCATGGAAATAGAATGTTAGCATTTGAATTTTGAAGGAAAAAAAATTCTAGATCTGGAATCAGGAGACCTGCTTCTAAACTCTGTCTCAGGCATTTGCTTGTTTTATGATTGTGTCCCAGTAAGACACTTAACCCAGTTTCTTCTTCTGTAAAATGGGCATAAAGAGTATTTGCATTTCCTATCTCAAAAGGTTGTTGGGGGGAGAGCATTTTATACTCTTTGTAGTGAAATGTGAGCTGATTTGCTCATACCATTCCCACCTGTTGAGGTATTGTCAGGATAGCATGAGATTTATATGGAGGACAGAATAATCTTTTGAGGCCAGACAATTTAGGGTGCATGAGAGGGAGAAGTAAAATATGAGACCCCTGCAAAGAAAAGTTGGAGCAAAACTATGAGGTCCTTGAATATCAACTTTTAAGGTTGGACTTCATATCTTCTAGGCAGTGAGAGGGACCATGGAAGGTTTCTGAGCAAGGTAGAGATGGGATTAGAGCAGGGTATATTGGGAAGATTAATCTAGTGGCATGTGCTGGAGACTAGGAGACCAGTTTACAGCTTGGCCTTTGTTAATGACACTCATTCTGAAAAAGAAATTTATCTCAAGAATGGCCAGTTACCCAACATGTATATTGCAGAAGGGTTTCTGCTCTACTTAAAAACAAACAAACAAACAACAGTTAGGGTCTATCAGGGTTTCTCCATTAGTTGTATATTTGCTCAGGGGAAAAAATGCAATTTCTTTGTTTGCTTTTATCTGCCTTGTGGACCTGACTACCTGTATATGTTCTGCAGTTTTACCAAATCACTTTGAAGACTGAAGGGAACATGGGTCATATCTTAGAGCTTTTCTCTTCTCTTTGTTCTGTCAATGAATATTAGAAAAATGTGCCTTAAATTATCCAGTTTGGAGAAATAAAGTAGCTCTGCCTGCTTTCTGGTATACTTTCATGTTTCACTGCATTCAGGTCAGCTCCTGCTCAATTTGGCCAGGCCAGGGCCTCTTCATGTATGTGGGCCCACAAGTGTTGTCTGTAAAAGTGGCTGATAAATCATAGCTGGAGAGCTAGAACGGACTTTAGAAGACATCCAGTCCAGACCCTTCACCTTATAGAGAAGGAAATTGAGGTTTATTAAGGTTTTGCTGAAGGTCACACAGGTAAAAAGTGATGGGGCTGGGATTCTAATCATTCTTTCCACTGTACCACAGTGCCCCTTCAGGAAACCAGGACTGACCAGGCACAGAATACAGTACTATATATATATATATATATATATATATATATATATATTTATATATATATATATTTATATATATATAAAATAAATATCTTCCTTTGATCACTCAGCAATGAATTCCCAACCAACTGCTCTGTGCGTGGCCTTGAGCACAGATGAGTAAGACCAGGAATCTGTCCTGTAGGGACAGTGATGACACACAGAAAAAGGAAAACTCCCATTTCTATAGGACTATAACCAAAGCACTTCCCTTGCAGCAACTCTGAGAAACCTCCTGCATAAGTGTAATTATCATTTTTTAGATGAGGAAAGTGATGCTCAAAGAAATTAATTTTCTTGCTCAAGGCCACAGAATTATTATTGGAGCCAGGATTTGAACCCAAGCCCCCTGAGTCAGAGTCGAGTGCTGCTTCCATTATACTGTGCTGCCTCATAGATAATTAATACAAGGTTGCACAGGATAGGTCCAGAACCAAAGTGATAGCAAAGTACTGGGAAAGCTTATTTTCAGCTAGAGATCAGGGAAGGCTTCACAAGGAAGGTAGCATAGAGCAGGTATTTGAAGACTGGGTAGGTTACTAACAGGCAGAAGAAACCCAGTGAGATCCTAGCCAGTCTTCCATCAGTCAATCAATAAACATAAACAACTTATTATGTGTCAGGCACTGGGAGTACAAAGAAAAGCAAAAATAGAATGTAAACTCTGCCGTCAGAAAGCTTGCATCCAAATTGTTTTTATATGTAATTAGGAAAAAAAAGCTTATATTCTGAAAGAAATGACATGTAAACAAGCATATACAGAATATATACACTATCTTTTGCTTCATTTACTATCATACTATAGTCCCTGAGGTCAGAATATTCTGTTTTCAAAGGCTCTGCTAAAGTAGAGTTGAGTCAATTGTTCCAGGCTTACCTCTTGAGTTTCTCTTGGTCTATACTGTTTCTTCATTATGTTTGGCAGTTTTCCCCTGTTTTCTTAAGTCTCCAGCGTTAGTTTCTGAACTGGGGCTTTGTGCTTGGGTCAGACTCTGCTTCCTTCTGCACTCACCTTAGTAGATGAGAATAACCTCTTAAATGTGTTTGCTAAGACTAGTCACCACATTCTGCAAGACTTTTTGGATTTGGGTTCTTCTATCTTCTAAAGGTACACTGTGGGCTTTGGCCTTGGACAGCTCCCTTAGTCTCCCTCCCCTTGTGCTGAGCTGAGCCTGGAGTTGGCTCTGTTGCTTGCTGACAAGCCCCAACTGATCACATTGTGCTAGTATCAGGCCTCCTTCAAGGCCCCCAAAATACTTTTTTTCTCAGGTGCAATGCTGGTACTTTGTTCTTTTTTGGCTCAAGCTATGAACTCCCTAGGTGTTGATCTGACCTTGTCTCCTGCTGAGCCTTGGGAAGGGCTACTCAGTCCCTGGCCATGTCTCTTGTAGTGGCTAGGGTGTGAAGTGGATAGCCTGGCTCTGTTTCCTCCTTTGTCTATGACTAGTTTGGTGCTTCATTTTTCACCCATCCTGGCTTTTTTTCTGTTTATAGCTTCCATTGAATTCTTGCAGGATTTTGTATTGTGTAGAAGAGTTTATAGGTATTGCTAAGTATTTTTTAAACTTTACCATTGTTCCTTTTGGCACATTTTTAAAAAGGGTATTTTTGGGGGATATTTGTAGGTGATCTGGGTTCTAATAGGTCCAAAAATGTTGCCATCTTCCCACAATTCCATACATACATACAGAGTCAATGGAAGTTTCTAACAGCTATAAGAAAAAGGAGAGGGTCAAGAAAGGCATCCTGCAAAAGGTAACATTTGAGTTGACTTTTTTGAAGGAAGTCAGGGATTCTGAGAGGCAGAGGTTAGGAGGGAGAATGTTCCAGGCACTGACACAAGTTGGAATATATTCTTCATGGGACAGCAAAGAGACCATTGGGCCTGGATTGCAGCATGTGGAGGGGAATAAAGTGTAAGAAGAATTTTCAGTGCCAAATAGAGGACTTTGATCTTGAAGCTGATTGGGAGCCATTGGAGTTAGGGACCAAGATAGGACATAACCCTAAACTTTAGGAAAATCAAATTGGCAGCTGAGTGGAGAAGTGCTTGGAGTCAGGAGAGATGCAAAATGGGAAGACCAAATAGAAGGCTACTACAGTGGTCCAGGCAAGAGGAAATGAGGGTTTGAACTAGAGTGGTGAGGAAGTAATTTATAAAAGAAATGTTGTGGGGGTAGAATGACAAGCTTTGGGAAATGGATGGGACATGTGGAGTGAGTATTAAAACTGAATGATTGAGAAGATGGTGATGGTAATAGGGAGACTCAGAAGAGGGGAGTGTTTGAAGGATGATGAAATGGCTTACTCAAAGATGGAATAGACATATACCTACTTACAGAAAGCTTCCATAGTGAATGGCAAGAGTAGGTTTGGAATTAGAGGACCTGAGTTCAAATCTTCATTCTCATATTTTTTACTCATGTGACTTTGGGCCAGTTCCTTTTCCTTTCTGGATCTCAAGTTTTCTCCTTTTAAAACTGAGAGGATTGGAACCCTTCTTTGTAGCAACCTCCCTAATCTTCCTGCCTTTCTGAGGTGACTTCTTCCCAATCCCAAATGTCACCAAGTATTTTGCCTGGACCTCACTTTTCCCCTCCTCTTTCTTTGTATTATGAATACTTTTTCACTTATTCTCCACCCACATAAGATCCATTTGATATAAAGTTCTTATATGTAAGTAGAATTTGTTATACTACCTTTGTAACCCTAACATTAATCACAGTGGAATGTGCCCTGCACATAGTAAGTGCTTAATAAATATTAAATGGATTACTTTACCTCTTGTTCTTATGATTTCTGAACTTTTTTTTTTAATTTTTTGGCAACTGTAGTTCGTCATAATAGGTTTCCTTTGCAATTTAATATGGTTTATTTTATGTATTTAAAAAGCATTCTTGGGGCAGCCAGGTGGCACAGTGGATAGAGCACCAGCCCTGAAGTCAGGACGACCTGAGTTCAAATCTGGTCTCAGACACTTAGCACTGGCTAGCTGTGTGACCCTGGCAAGTCACTTAACCTCAATTGCCTCAGAAAAAAACATTCTTCTGAGAAGTCACATATAGACTTTTGTTTGTCAAAGTGGTCCATAATATTAAAAAAAAAAAAAAAACAGATTGAGAACCCTTCACTAGATTGAGGTCTCTCAATTTGATTCTTGTTTACAAAAAAAAAAAGGTCCCCCAGAAGAAATTTATTTTGAGCCATCCTTTGAATAAATTTTGGGCTTCTCCTTAGAGCGGGTTAGTTAGGTGGCACAGTGGTTAGTGTATGGGACATTGAGTTGGGAAGACTTGAATCTTGCCTTAGACATTTGATAGCTGTGTGACTTTGGACAAGTCATTTGAATACTGTGTACCTCAGCTTTCTTATCTGTTAAATGGGGATAATAGAACCTATCTCCTGGGATTGTTGTGAAAATCAAATGAGTGTTTGAAGCATTATGTAAATTCTGTTAATTATTATAGTTAGCAAACAGTAGGACTCTGATATCTGAAGGCCCAGGGACTGAATTCAGAAGATGCCAGTGACCACCTTTAGAGTTTGACTCTTGATTGATGGGCATGTAGTTAAACCAATCCTGTCCAGCTCTACTTGGATTCCCCTCCCTTGAGGGGCAGAGTACAATGATCGGTCTACTTTGGGAAGTGGTAGAAAAAAATTGAGCCTACTTGAAGAACCTTGCTAGAAATCGCTAAGCCAGGGCACTCTGTCTTCAGAGTTTCTCTTCCCTTAAGACTCAAGAGTTCTCTTGCACTGTCCACACATCTTTTGACTTTTCTTCCTTTAAAGCTCCAGAGACTCATTTCTCCTGGACAATGAACTTATTTCTTCAGGGATATGTTGCTTCAGTCACAGGTGCTGAGAGTAGATTCAGAGTGCAGCTTTTAGGCTTTTTGTCTAACTTGGGCTTGGTCTGTTCATGATCTAAGATCCTTTTGCTTATCCTCCTGACTCTTGTATGGTTTATCCCATCTTAGTGAATCAAAGTTGATTCTTTTAACCTCTTTGTAGCATAAATCTGGTGAGATTTCCCTCTTTTTGATTTTTCTTTCAACTTTATTTCTCTTGCCCCAGAAACCTGACTCCCATTAACCTTCCTTGTATTTCAGTTTCCCCATCTATAAAATGGAAATTAAAACCTAGATGATAACTCCTGTTCTGCCTCCCTTATGTGGGATGCTATTAGGATGAAATGATATTGATTATTCATGGATGTGTTTTTCCAGTGCAAAGCTATTGCAGATGTGAGGAATAATTATCCCAGACAACCAGAAGGAATACGTTTACTTTGCCACTTTTGAGCTTTGTTCCCAGACAAGTTGCTTTACTTTTTCTTCTTTGGACTTCAGTTTCCCCCTCTGTAAAATGAGAGGTAGGACTGTGTCCTTCAGATTTCTCTCCAGGCTGTGAATTGTAATAATCCTATGATGATGGTTACTACTTTATGACTTGAGGTATCTGGAGAACTGAGAAGCACTTAAGTGATTTCTTCAAGCTCCTTCACTCACCTAATTGACTCTCCTCTTTTTTTTTTTTTTTTTTTTTTAAAGACAAAAGGAATTTTTGTATTTGTAGCACCGAGACCTGTTTCTTTAGAGGAGCTAAGAATACTGCCTCTGGCAAACCTCCCTTTCTTCCTACTTATTATTCACACCTCCTTGAAAATGTGTCACTCACAGTGACCTCTAGGCATAAAGAGATCATTTTTAAACAGTACACACCTTTCTGTGTGGATGTTCTGTAACCAAACAAAGGTTATTTTCTTCTGTTCTGGACCACACAGCCAAGGAAGGGATAGCTCTAGCCCAATGAATCCTAGCATCTCAATATCTTTCCTAAGGGTTCTTTCTCTGCCAGTCTCTCAGCCCTGTCATCACATTTCCTGCATTGGCTCCAAGTTCCTTGTACTTGGCATATACTTTCTTTGCTTCCATATGTTGAAGTCCTTTCTTCTCTTCTTCCTTTAAGGAAAGTCTAACTCAAATGCGGTTCCCTCTTCCTTCACCTTTCTAGGTAAAAGTGGCCTTTTCTGTTTTGTTTTCCTGGAGTATGTTTGTATATATGTGCTGTGTTCTTGGATCCCCTCCCAACAATCTCTCCTTTCCCCTGTCCCTCCAATTAGTTTGTTAGTGCTTTGAGGGCATCTTTATGTTCTGAGTAGTTTTGGGTACTGAGATGCTTGACCAACTTGCTGGGAAAGTAGGGGTAGAATGATGAGAACTAATGCTCAAAGCTCTGCTTTTACTCCTATCCTTTACCCTGTGGATTCTATCTTCATTGTATAGTTCTATTTTTTTTGTTTGTTTGTTTGTTTTTCATTTCTTCTATTTTCCCTTTTTAAACCTCTCCTCCTTATTAGTGGTCTGGAACTCCCCCTGGAATCAAGATCTAAGGCAGGCCATAGTTCATTGCTTCCTTGTTTCCATTCTTTAAATCCTCCAAGCCACAAGCTTAACACCATTAACATCCACTCCATTTGTGATTAGATACAAAATATTAACATCAGTCCTTGCATTGTAAATATTAAACTCTGGTAAGATACTGCAGAATAATTCAACATTGCTAATCTCAAACCAATTGACTGGCTAAAAGATGCTTACACTAGTACTTTCTCCACTGTTATAAAGTGTCATAGTGAGGGATTTTAAACTTCCCTGACTGCTGAAGCCCCTAGTTGGTCATCACCAAGGACTGAATTTGACCCTGTATTTCAGAGTCTTCTTTACCTAGATATCTCACCTTCCACTGGAATAGTCAGGCAAAATATTTGTATTTCTGACTGCCTTAGTCTCAGAGTTCTGTTTCATTCCAGTTGTACTTCTTTCTTTTTCCAGTAGACCATAGGCCTTAAAAGTATCTTAGATTTATAATCCTGAAACCTAGATTTGAGCCCTGGCTCAGTCACTTATTAGATATATAGCCTCCATTCTTTCCCCTCTGGGTTTTATTCCTTCATCTGCACAATGGGAATAATTACACCTGTGACATCTATCTCCCAGGGTTGCTTGCTGTGAGGATGAAATGAAATGAAGGATGAGAAAGAGCTCTTATCATTGGAAGATACTATATAAATGAGTTATTTCTATTTCTGTTTCACTTATTCTTCTCCTTCCTTCCCCACTTCCATCCCTGCCACAGTAGGGTGGGAGATAAACATTTATTAAATACTTGTTATGTGCCAGGTCCTATACTAAGCACTTCACAGATATTATCTTATTTGATACAATAACTCTGGGAAGTAGTACAATTATTATACCTGTATAACAGATGAGGAAACTAAAGCAAATGGAGGTTAAATGACTTGTGCAAGATCAAAAAGCTGTAAGTGTCTGCAGCTGATCTTCCTGACTCCAGCCCAAGCTGCCTAAGTGGCATCAGAGAGAGTGCTAGTTTTGGAGTTAAGAAATGTATTCAGAGCCTTCCTCAGTCACTACCTTGGCAAAACTCTTGATTTCTTGGAGTTTCCGTTTCCTTATCTGTAAAATAAGGAGGATGGTCTGGATACTTTCTAAAGCCCCTTCTAGATCCTAATCATAATCTTAGCATTCTTCCACATTTAATACCTACCAGTTTAACTTCCTTTTTACATATCTTTCTCTGTCAGCCCACAGCTTCTGCCAGGTTAATCACTAAGCAAGGTCAGTAGTGCTTACATCCATTGTTCTTATGAGGAGTGAACCCCATTTAGGCTAGTAGCCCCCTACTGGAAGACTGCAGGTGGGATCCAAAAGCTTTTCATTTCCTATGGGTCCCATGTGACTATTCTCTTTCCCAGGGGAAGGGGCAGAAAGAAATTTTCTCCTTCACCCTGTCTCAGGTTCTTATAGTTCCTTCTTTCTAAAGTATGAGCTGTTATTCTGTTTCCTTCAAGATTCCATGATTTTGTTTCTCTGGATGCTCTTTTCAGTAATGCATATCCATAAACTAAATAGAATCAGTCTGAGGATTGTAAGGAATTGTGTCTTATTTCCAACTTCCTGATTTTACCAAGGAGAAAAAAAGTCCTTAGGATGAGATGACTAGTCTGAGATCATACAGGTAGGAAGCAGCAAAGTCAAGATTCAGATCCAGATCCTCTAACTGCAAATGGTGTAAGTTATAATTTTAGAGTTGCTTTAATTTACATTTCCCTAATTAAGTGATTTGGAATATTTTTAATGGAGTTGTTGATAGCATGGATTTCTTTCTTTGAGGACTTCATTGAGAATGACTCTGTCACCTTCCCTACTTAAAAGGTCATTTCTTAGAACAAAGAAAGAAAAAGGAAAAATCATTTCACAACTTATACATATGTCAAAAGAGATTAAGGATATGTGTAACACTTCCCTATCTACAGTCTGTGATCTCTGTGAGAAAGGAAAAGTGCATTTATTGGTTCTTCTACAGGATCAACTCTTGGCCATAATATAAGTATTCAATTTTTGTTTTTTCTTTTTGTATTATGTGTGTATACATATATGTGTGTACATATATATATATGTTCATGTGTATACATTGATATATATTAAAGTAAAATCTATCTGTATAAGTCTTTTAGTGCTTCTCTGAATATTCATTTTTTTTTTACATCACAGGAATGTACCACAACTTATTTAGTGATGCTCCAGTAGATATCTACTTTCTAAATCTTTGCCACCCCCCAAAAATGCTGCCAAAAGTGATGTGTCTGGGACTTTGCTTTGCATCTTTGACCTCCACTGAGTATAACCTTGACTGTGAGGTCTTTGCATCAGAGTATTAGCACAGTTATCACTTTTCTTAAAGTCTAGATTGCTTTTTAGAATGGTTAGACCAGTTCACAGAATACCAATAGTTTAGTAGCTAGTGCCCTCTCAGTTAAGGTTGCTTTCCTTTTGCAATGTTTTATTTGTCTTCTTGTGTTTTCCCAATTACAATGTAAACTCCTTGAGGGCAGGGACTATTTTTGCTTGTTTCTTTGTATCCTAGGTGCTTAGCACAATGTCTGGCACATTGTGCTAAGAATTAAGAATAATTTTTTTTTTTTTTTTTTTTTTGCTGAGGCAGTTGGGGTTAAGTGACTTGCCCAAGGTCACAAAGCTAGGGAATGTTAAGTGTCTGAGACCAGATTTGAATCCAGGTCCTCCTGACTTCAGGGCTGGTGCTCTATCCACTTCGCCATCTAGCTGCCCCCAAGAATAAATTCTTAATAATTGGCTGTCTTTACACAGCCAATTTTCCATCATTGGCTGTCTTCATATTTTGTCATTTTTATTTATTTGTTGAATATGATTATAGCTTCTGACCCAACTTGACCTTTGCTAAGGTGATGTACTCTTCAGCATCTGTTCAGCAGTGCATCCACTGGATGCTGAGAGTTGGTCCCATGGGTCTGTGTGGCTTTGTGCTTTAAAAGTTCTTCTCTTAGGCTCCCTATCTCACTCAGGAAGGACAGCTTCAGGGTCTGGAGAAAAAAATTATTTAAAACAGAATTTAAAATTAAGCTGATGTACTTTCCAAGTTAGTCCCTGTTCTGTTTCCTGTCTCGCCTCCAGAAACTGGGCAGTCATTAAAAAAACAAAAACAAAATGGCTCTTACTTTCTGAAAGTATTTGCAAAATGAGTAGCTTTTCTTGATTACTGTGTTCCCCATAGTATTCATGTGCGAAGCATCACAGTGATCTCCATAATAACTGGTTCCA